>JAVRXN010000001.1:61805566-61927811 GCA_033556935.1 Timema podura
CTTTTCTCTGCACCTTAAAATATAATAGCTTAGCTATTTAATCCATATAGGGCTATACATATAATGTATATGTATGTAGGTGTGAGTTTGTATGTATATATGACAGTATGTGTGTTTATTAATATATATATTATTACATTTTTTAAAATATTTAATTTGTTTTTTTGTTTCTGTTATATTCTCTTGAACCCTCGTAGAGAGAATTATTATGATCACAAAAAAATCGAGATTGAGATTTTGCTAAATGTCGACGTTTCATTACTACCTGAAAGAGAAAAAGGTTGTTTTAGCTATGTCGTCTGTCAGCCTATGTGCCTATAGAGAAGAAACTATTTTACCGATTGGGCTAAAACTTGGTATCTAGGGTTTTCTAAAGTTCCTCCAAGAGATTTTTGGAATTAAACATCTAACCCCAAAATTATGGGTAAATTACAGAAGGGTGAAAAAAGATTAACATCGATTTTACCCAAATTCACTCTAACGATTTTGATTAAGTTTTGTATTGACGCATTGTTTGACATTACAAATGGCTGTTCTCGTTTTCCCATGAGAATGAGTTTAAGGGTATTTTACGCAGGTGGAAGTTTCCAATTTCCACCTGCGACTAATTGTGATGTGAAATACCTTGTCTCTTTAAAGTTGTAGTTTATCAAATAAAAATCTTTTACTTAGAATATTATTTTATAAAATCAATAGTTTCTGAGCTATAAGCAAATTAATGTTTTTATTCGATGCAGTTCTGAAAAATTGATTTTCATGCTCTTTGGTGGACAGAGATATTCCTCTCTTCTCAATGTTTCTACAAGATTGTATATTATTTCATTTATGCTCTTTGGTGAAGTGTTTCTACAACAACGTATGTTATTTTGTTTCACAAACCTTATGAGTTTTTTGTAAATGTCTCTATTTTATGATAAAAGAATGTGGAGTGCACCGACCATTTATTTGATATATTTCTCAATGGATTAATTTTCTCAATTATCTAAATACCCATATGTTGGGTAGTGTGATCAAACATTTTGTGTAAATACATACATATATTAAAACTCTAAATCTGTTTGTGCATTCGATTGTCTGTCTTTCTGTTTGCTTGTTGCCAGTAAACTCAAAAAACTCATCGAATCTTCTGTTGCGTACCTTATTTTTCAGGGAATATGTTCAGCTATTATGTCATCAACAAGTGAAACAGTCTTGTAAAATAAACGACTGGTAGCGTGATTACATTTGTAACAATTTAAATATATTAACTTTAATTTATAAATATTCTTTGTAAGTCTCCTTCGAAACGAGGGGTTTGGAGAAATCATCAAGCCAATCATAAATCTCCTTGTCAACGAGTGTTAAGTTGGAAACAAAATAGTTACTTTTATTTTTAACCAATGAAAATTACTCTAAAGGGGTAAGGAGCCAGCATTTGTGTGGAAGGAGACTGGAAACCATCCTACCAGAATTTGAAACCCTATCTCTCAGCAGATGAGAGTGACGCCAGTGACACGGGTGTCTGTCAGATAGGTAGTACTTTTCATGAATACCAGCCGTTGTGGACGTGCTAATAACGATCTCCCGGGAAGGTTAATGAAGACTTGCTGATGAAACCCAGCCTCATCCATAAAACATCACTGTTACTATTCTTTTAGGGTTTTCCAATTTCACTCCAGCGAGACTGATGGTACACATCCTCAAATACTTTAATCTCCAGGTCAAATGATTCAATTTGATATAGTCTTGACAGCAAAATATTACTTTATAATATATATTATACCAAGCATACAACTTCTAAATAATATTTTATAATGACTTGATTTTAAGGAATTGATATATTTATACATACATGTAAAAATTGTTAATATAAAAATGATTAATGTGAAACTATTAGTATAAAATATTTAATGTAATATAGTTTAAATTAGGGATGAAATAAAACACTTTGATTTCGCCTTATTCAAAATAATTTAAAGTGTACAGCTTCTAGAATTATTTTATAATCGTGGTTTTTCACTCTCACTCCACAAACATTCTGGTGCACTTCCCCTAAATTCAACCTTCCAACATATTAGCGTAAAAACGTGGTGCTAAAATAAAGAAGGAAGTATTTTAGAAGCCGCATTTGCGTAGAGTGAGAGTGGGAAGAAATATATGACTGTTCAAACAGACATTAGCGGTGCTTGAATATTCTCTTCTTGGAAAATCCCCGTCGGGAAAGTGTTGTGTTGAGCTATCAAGTGTGGCAACTACGGAGTATGAATCACCCCTTTTATAACTGGCTTGTCAGACTGGTGAAGATATCGGGGTTTGCATCCATGTTGGTACGACGATACCTGTCCGTACATGGCAAAGGTAGATATTCTAACTACACATTTTGGTAGGCTTCTGTATGTAGAGGGCCCCCTAATTGTGCATTATCTACCACCGTGGCCCTGTCAGTGCTCCACCGGTCAAACACCTCTAACCGTTGAAATAGGGGGTGGTTCTTCATGAACTCAATAATCAAGAGTGTCGACGACCTGTATGAGTCACCCTTGGTACTCAGTATCAATAAATCATACCCTTGGCCTATTCTTGTGTCGACATGTCGACCACCACTCTTGACACCTGGTGTGAGTACAGAAATAGATTCCAATACACGTCGCGAGGGATAAAGCCAGGTATATAAATAACATCATCACTAAAGTTGTGACATCACCCGCGGTATATTCCCGTTTCAACACGTCGAGACACCATTCTAACACCATTTGTGAGACCCGAAATAAATGATTACTTCATTATAGTTGTGAAATCACCCTTAGTAAGATATCTTCCTTTGTCCGGCGTGGACAAGGTCCATAACTTGTCAGTGTCAATGCGCGTCCCAAAATATATTCAAGTGGCGTTACCAATATATGCACAATTAGGGGCCCTCTAATAACACTCCTTTGGTATGCACATTCAGGGGCCCTCTAGCAACAGTATGCTACATATATATTTGGCAGTAAGACATCTACCTTTGCCTGATGTGGACAAGGTCCATAGCCTGGCGTGTTAATGTTTGAAAGCAGCCGTAGCCCATTTCTATATCGACATGTCGGGCCGCCAATCTGTCGCTCAGAATGAGTCATATTTCCCTAAATATACATCATCAGGGCTGTGGGTAAGGGGAGTGGAGCTGACAGAACGTTCAGTCACTGAAAAGGTTTCAACGCACGTTAGCACAAATGCTGGTACACATTCTTACCTACTCTAATCTCCAAGCCAAATGATTAAATTTGAATAGTTTTTGTGAATAGAATAACGTACTTTTATTTCGAACCAGTGATAATTACTTTAAGGTGATAGGGATGAGAAAGGAACCCGAACTTGCGTGGAAGGAGAATGGAAAACACCCTACTGCAATTCGAACTCCGATCTCCCGGAAGAAGAGAGTGACGTCACTGAAGCAGTTGAAGGTCAGATAGGTGGCCTAGGGTACCTAATAATTAGGCTTTCCAGACGTCCCGGTTTGACCGGGACAGTCCCGATGTCCCAGCCGGTTTACTTCACGTTCCGGTAAAAATTAAATTTGATTATAGTTCTTATAATAGATTATGAAAAAGTCTAAAAATAATTAACTGTGAAGGATTATTTAGGATAAATACTTTGTAATTTATTTCACTGTACTGTATGAAAAGTGAAAACTGTAGAAGAGTGATGGTCTGCTAATAATATTGTCATCGTATCGTCTTGTCTCGCCGTTCCGCTCTCCGGGCGAGTTCAATATTAGGGCACTAAGGGGTGTAGCTTTAGCGCCAGAAGAGATTTAGCTGCACGCTACACCCCCTCGTGTGCAATAACGTTGGACTCGCCCACCTTGGCGCTAGCCGCTTGCGATTGAGATAAGTCAGTCAGTTGTCAGTCCTCGTCGGCGGTGCCTGTTGTGTTAGTGAGCTAGCGCTGTTTTATTTATGTTTTAAGTGAAAGTTTATGCATTCTCTGTTAAAATGCCAAAATGGTCGTGAAAATTCACCGAGGATTTACAGAATGAATTCCCTTTTTTGAAGAAGGTATGTACTGGTACTGGTAATCAACATCAAGACGATAGAGTTAAATGTTCACATTGTAATTCTGAGTTTTAGGTTGCTCACGGTAGTCGATCCGATATAAAAGATCACTTGCAGTCGAGTAAACACAAAAAGAGTTTAGCATGTGCTGCTAGCTCATCAAAACTGACCAGTTTTTTTAAGACTGTGAGTTCTAATGACAATAACTTAGACTTAGCAGTGAAAGAGGCGATATTTGCTTACCACACAGCAAACCATAGGCTAAGTTTCAATTCGACTTCTTGTTCATCAAAACTAATTTCTAAGTTTTTTGAACCTAAATTCTCACTTGGAAAAACTAAGTGTGAGGCAATAGTTTTAAATGTCATAGCTCCTTTAGCTCAAGAAAGCTTAAAGAAGACTTGACCAAGTCAAACTACGTATCTGTAAGTATGGATGCATCAAACAGAAAGGATATAAAACTTGTGCCAATTGTTGTGTGCTACTTTAATCCTAATTCAGGTGTGCAAGTAAAGTTGTTAGATTTCAAATCTGTGGTGGGTGAAACATATGAAATTCTTACAAATCACTTATGCTCTGACATGTTGCAAAACGATTTGAACAACAAAGTAGTTGGCTTTTGTGGAGATAACTGCAACACTAACTTCGGTGGTGTGAAAAGAGCAGGGAAAAACAATGTTTTCCATCGACTCAAGAATAGCCTAGGACGGGAAATCAATGGAATCGGATGTGGAGCACACATTGTGCACAACTGTGTGCAAACTGCAGTAGACAGTCCCAATGATATTGAGGCCTTACTGGTGAAGATTTATAAATACTTCCACATATACACAGTCTGTGTAACTAAACTAAAAGAATTTTGTGAATATGCCGAGATACAGTACCGTAAACTCATTCAACACGGGAACACCCGGTTTCTATCAATGATGCCCGCTCTGGAAAGAATTTTACAGATTTTTGAAGGTCTGAAAGCGTTTTTTTAGACCAAGAAATGTGCCCATCAACAATAAAAAAAGTTATTTACTGATGCAACGGCGAGCTCTACTTGTTGTTTGTCCACGGACACCTTGCACTGTTTAACAAGGCCATCCTGGGAATGGAGAAAGATAACACTACAGCTTTTGAGGTTGCTGAAGCTCATAAAGGTCTCAAAAGAAACCTGACAGAAAGAAAGGCTTCAAACTTTATCCCTATGGGCGCAAATAACATCTACAGGAATCTATATGAGCAAGTCCATAACAGAGTGAAAGAAGAATTTGATGACTTTTATTAAAGATGCATTGCATACTTGGACCTCTGAAAGAATAGTTTTGGAAACGTTAAACAGTTGTCATGGGTCAATCTGACCAAAATAAATGCTGTTGATTGGGAAAACGCCGTAACTTCTGCTGAAATTATTAATAGCAGTCTTGATGTACCCGATATGAAAATAAACATAAGCTGTTTGACGAACTTGTGCTTGCTAAGGCGTATTTGCAGTCAAATTGGAAACAGTGGAAGCAAGAAGAGACTACCAGAGACGTGATTAGTTCAAGTGAAGAAAAATGGCTCAGGCTGTTTGGTCACTTCAAGGAGAATCACATAGAAGCCCCCAATCTGATCAAGATTTTTGAGTATGCCTTCTGCTTACCTGGGACATCAGCACCAGTTGAGAGAGTATTTTCGTTGATGAACAACGCATGGACTGATGATAGGGGTTTAATGAAGGAATCTACGGTTCAAGGCTTGATGACATATAAAATTAATATCGGATTAGCTTGTGAAAATTTTTACAACAAGATTAAAACCAAAAAAGACTCTCTAAAAAAAATCCTAGCCAATGAAAAGTACATGCAAATATAGCTCAAATTTTTATTCCTCATTCAAAGTGTTTCTTCTTACTTAAGTAACTTATATATAAATATTAACATGTAAGAAATAAAATGTTTAAATTTCGGCATCCCGGTGTCCCGGTTGAACATTTCAGAAATCTGGCAAGCCCACTAATAATGAAAAGTATTTTTCTCCTTTTGGTAGTTTTCCACTCGATTCCACAAGATTAAGACGTGGAGCTAATATCAGGATTAGAACCCCAGTAGTATGTACTTATTGCCGTAAAACAAACGTCAAGCCTCCAAACTGGCACCAGGGTTGAGCCCCAAATAAATACATGTCATTGGGAAAAACCCGAGTCTTTAAATAACATTCATGAGTCAGCACCAGTTACCTGTTCCTGTATCGACTTGCCGTGCCATGCATCTGGCGTCAGAGACGAGTCATCATGGTTGCGACATCAACGGTGGTTTATTTCTATTTCGACATGTTGATCCACCAAACAAGCGCCATCACAAAATAACATCCAAACGACCTGAAAGTAGATCAAGGTCAAAGGGATGACGTCACCGGGGAAAAGCCATCTACCTCATTACGGGTCAAAGTACAAGTGGGGCCATACGCCCTGTAAGCTACTGACCGGGATTCGAACCCGTCCTCGGCAGTCTAGTCTAACAAGAGTAGCGCGTCAGATCATGCGGCCACCGACGTGGATTCTAACCCCGACCTTCCGATCCACAGTCAAGCCAGACTAAATGATAAAGATAACTTTGTCCACGTTTCCACTGATATAGTAAGTCATAATAAACCATGGTATTAAGGTAGGATGGAAGCAATCGCGAATTAAGGCCCTTTTATGTAGTCTTAATAACAAAAAATAATTTTGGCCAAAATAAATAAATTATTCCTCCATTAGATACATTTAATTTAATTTTCTACACTGGGTCATATCAACAGTTCTTCAATACATTTTATCGCGGAATTTGACTAGGAGTTTTTATTTGTATTTAACAATTCTATCATCCGCTTCCTAGGCCGCAAGGTCTAACGCACTACTCTCGCGGTAGACTATACTGCCGATAACGGGGAGCTCGAGGTTGGCATCTCGGTTGGGTGTACTGAGCGAGGTTTTCTTAAAATGGTTTCCCACGCCTCCTTCATGCAAATGCGGGTACGCTTCCTATAAATAAAACCTTCCTTATCCCTAAAACCATCAGCGTAATTTAGATCATAAGCGTATGACCCGAACGGTTAGTACGACGCGGTGATAATAAAAACACGTCGGAAATTAAACTAAACGTATATACTAGAGCAATATTTTATATATTTTTACCAAAACGTAGTTTCCCTCTAAAAAAAATACTGTAATAATAGGCCTATTTTACATCCATTACTCTTTCCAGCCTGTGGGCTGTATTTATTCAAGACATATATTTTCCACTACCGGCTTGCTAGGCCTGTCGTAGCTTCATATGCCTTGTAATCTGTCTTAAGACTAGGACAAGCACAGCATCCGGTCCCCGGCCATTAATTTATCAATGTGAAAGGGTAAAAAACCACATTTTAACAATGAAACATTTTTCTGCGATGCTGGGAATTGAACCCGGGACCCTTAGCTCAGTAGACAGACACGCTACCGACTGAGCTAAGGCGCCGGATACTGTAATATTAAAAAAAATATATCAGTCATAATATGCTGCAATTTTATTATAAATGGCAATATCTGACATCTATAAAAATTACTAGATCTACTTTCACGTATTCATACGTCAAGTCATATAATCTATAACCATAACTTTTAATAAAGATATTATAAATACCCAATAATAATTATTAGGTATTGATAATATTATAAATAATTATAAATTTCACATTTCAAAGACTTCTATAATATATTATATATATATATATTTATTTATTTAGAAAGCTCAGAAACAATTGGTTTTATAAAAATACAGCCAATCTAAATATATATAATTCTTCTGTACGTGTGTATGTCACTGAACTCCTCCTAAACGGCTGGACCGATTTTGATGAAATTTTTTGTGTGTGTTTTGAGTGGGTCCGTGGATGGTTTAGATTCACAATTGGACCCGGTAGGTGGCGCTGCAATCGGGTTCTAGGATTTATTTTTATTTTTTAAGGGAATTTTTTTGGGGTTTTTTTTTTTTTAGACTTTTTTCATATCAGAAGTTTTACTGTAATCAATATTGTTTATAATAATCAGTATAATATGTAATTTGTCTTAAAATCTTCTGAAAAGCTCATGAAAAATTACTGAGATTACTTTCATATTATGTCATGTCATCTTCGATAATCTGATACTTTTGGAGTGTAAATGCAATAAATGAAAATAGTTAATTATTAGGTTTGTAATTAAAATAATTGATAATATTTGATTTCAAAGAGTCTTAAAATATGTATGATACATATATTGTTATTTACGAAAGCTCAGAAAAGCAATTGGTAAAACGTACAGGCCGAGTCTCAAATAAAAAACTTTATTTTGAATGGTAGGCCTATTACAACTTTACAAAGTGGATTTCTTATCTAAATAGTGGTGAAGATATCAACATTGAAAA
This sequence comes from Timema podura, assembly GCA_033556935.1. Lineage (NCBI taxonomy): Eukaryota > Metazoa > Arthropoda > Insecta > Phasmatodea > Timematidae > Timema > Timema podura. The sequence goes on from JAVRXN010000001.1 coordinate 61,813,974, forward strand.
TTCCAGCTTATATTTAGTACCCCAAATTAATTTTCATAGGAAATGGAGAGTTGCAATTTGTTTGTTATGTTAAATAGTCCTCAAATACAAAATTTTAAATCATCAGAAACCAATTAGAATGATATTCATTTTTTACCCCTTTTTATACCATAAGTAAACCAATTGATTTAAGTACTAATTTATTAAAGTTTAGCCCGCTACGTGGGGTTATACGTTTAGGAAAACCACCACCAGTTCACCCAACCGTGATTCGAACCTCGATCTCCCCGTCCTCGGCAGTCTATCTCAACACGAAACTAACGCGTTAACTAACTACGCCACCGAGGCGGGTGAAATTACTAGTAATAAAACAAAATGTTATCAATGTTGACTTTAAAATATTTTTTCTATTTTCTAAAAGCTGATCAAATGTCCATTCGTAATTAAATCGAGGTAAATTCTATCTAGAGTAGTGAAAAATTTCGTTCGATACAATCGATTGTTTAATGTCCCGCGACTTCCAGAGCGTGGCTTGATGAAGTGCCTGGACCAGACTGTGTCTTTATAAAGGTAGTTTGTTGGATCGATCCTACCTGTGTGTATGTGTGTGTGTGTGTTGTGTGTGTGTGTTCCTCTTGGAGCCTCTTGACAGCTGAGCGGTTGCCATGACGACACGTCACACTATGTCTCCTCTTCCCTCCAGTCCTCTTCATGGAAGCTAGTTAATAATTTGCGAGAAGGGGAGGAGGTTTATGTTCGATTGTAATGTCATAATAAGCACTACATCATTCCAATCGATAGACGAAAATTAATTAGCGTTTAATTTATATTTTGAATTTATTCTTCCGTCTGGTTTACATACTGACAACTTTGCTCCAAATCCCTTTTATACGGATATTTTTGTTGATTTGGATTTTACCATATTTTTTTTTAGTGTAGAAACAATATTGAAAAATATTTACACAAAACAACAACCTAATTTAATTAGTTCATGATTTTGTTGGTAAAAGTAATTAAGATTAAATGTCTAAGAAAGAAAACTTTGAATTTTTTTAATAATAATAACTAGATGTTTTGCGTGAACAGCTACGCATCAATTAGTCATGTGATGTGTTGATAAATTAATATTAATAACAAGATAACAATTTTGTGGATGATTATGTCAGTTTTATTTAATGATGAGTCAACTAGAGAATATATTGATGTTATAATACATAAAAACAGAATAAATGATAATATAACGATAAAGTTATTTGAGAAAATATGATAACTAAAATTAGATAACAATTAACATTTTAAAACATACAACTGTAAAATTATTATTCAAGAACAATCGTAGGTTGGTGAATAAGTATGAAAATTAAGAGTTACTACATCCGACTGTTTTATATCGAACTATCTCTTGACATTGTTTTAAAATACTTTCAAGCCATTTTCAACATTGTGGGAAGTTCTGTGGTTCAAACATAACATTTATTTTCTGGTTTCGGATGATAATCAAGATCGTTGAAGTTTTATGATTCTTTAAATATCCACCCAACATTTTGCTTAAAATTATGGAGGAATTGTATATTTTTTTGGGGGGATAATACGTATATAGCACCTTTTAAAATATCCAATAATTGACTAATTTAAAGGCACAGTAGGATGAAGGTTAATTTCAAGGAAGTGCGCTGACCTTGCCGGGATGATGAAAGGACCACAGTGAAAATCACAACCCGGCTGAGATTGTAATTGAATCTGAAGCCTCAGAACCGAACACGTCAATAGCACTTACTGGTTCTGAACCAACTTTGTCGGTGTTTCTACCGTCCCGTGCTACGAGTGATACGGAGTTTACTAGACGCGTAATTCGTGAATCTGCTTAGCTCCTCACTCTATCCGACAACTTAGAAGCTGTCCTGGTAGTAAATAAAGCTTTTTTTCTCATAATTTTTTACCCCTTCTCTTCACCTCAAGTAAAGGGATCGTAAGATTTTTCCGTCACCCCCCTTTTATCTTACTTTTTTTTTTCCAACGATTGGTAGATTAGATTATTGTAATCGTTAAAACAAAGAGTCGTTGTCAAGTGTATTGTATAATTATTTTTTGCAAAATATGAAGTTTATATATTTCAATTGTCGACCTCGATGGTCTTGGGGTAAAGTGCTCTCTTCAGAACCTGATGTTCATGGGTTCAATCCCAGATGAGGTAGAAGGAAAAAAATAATCCGTAGCACAACTTCTTTCGGAGGGGGTGTAAGGCCTTCCATGTACATTGTGGCATGTAAAATAACCCTGGAAGATATGTGAACATATCTTTCCTGGAAAAATAGGTAGGCCCTTTCACGCCCCTCATAGAAATTCAGTGTGTAAGGCAGCGGGGTACCAGAACACTCCCTAAACTCTCCTAGTACATAGTATTTCTACCAGATGGTGCAGGTAGCACTAACCAGTTGAAGGGCCCAGCTCCAGATGGAAGATATAACATAAAACCAACTTTCGGCTTGTTGACTTAAGAATTCAATTAATTCTATAAAACAATGAACATTATTCACTAAAGTGGGATTAATCATTAAATGTAAATGGAATATTTCAAAATTTTATGACAGAAATTTATTTGTTTTTTTAGATTTTGTTTCACCATAAACATTGATAAAAAATGATTCTTACCCTTTTGCCCCCCTCTTAGGAAATCATAGGAAAATACTCCCCCCTTCGCCCCAAAGCCTTATGTACTTTAAGGACCTCCCTTAGTCCAGTTGGTAGCGCATCTAATTATTAGGATGTGGGTCCCAGATTCAATTCTAGGCACGATCGAAATATTTCTGATTTTGAAGATTAATATTCTAATAGTTTACTTTATAGGAAGTGGAGGGAGAGAGGAAAACATTGAGGAAAAATCACCCTCATTACATTCAACATCGAACCCGGAACTCCCCGTCATCAGCAGTCTAATCTGATGTGATAGTGACGGCCTTAGACCATGTAGCCACCGAACGTCTCTTATTTATTGTTTGTAAGTTGTTAAAGGATCATCAGAACCATTAAACATGTTCGAGAAGTTTCGAAAATTAATACAATTTGAACCAGAAATAGGCAACACACTTATTGGTTTACTTTCTTGCTTGTAGGTTGTTCGAGGAAAATGAGGAGCTACTAGACATGTTCGAGAAGTTTCGAAAACTGATACAATCTGAACCAGAAATAGGCAACACACTTATTGGTTTACTTTCTTGCTTGTAGGTTGTTCGAGGAACATGAGGAGCTACTAGACATGTTCGAGAAGTTTCGAAAACTGATACAATCTGAACCAGAAATAGGCAACATACTTATTGGTTTACTTTCTTGCTTGTAGGTTGTTCGAGGAACATGCGGAGCTACTAGACATGTTCGAGAAGTTTCGAGAACTGAACTGATACAATTTGAACCAGAAATAGGCAACATACTTATTGGTTTACTTTCTTGCTTGTAGGTTGTTCGAGGAACATGAGGAGCTACTAGACATGTTCGAGAAGTTTCGAAAACTGATACAATCTGAACCAGAAATAGGCAACATACTTATTGGTTTACTTTCTTGCTTGTAGGTTGTTCGAGGAACATGCGGAGCTACTAGACATGTTCGAGAAGTTTCGAGAACTGAACTGATACAATTTGAACCAGAAATAGGCAACATACTTATTGGTTTACTTTCTTGCTTGTAGGTTGTTCGAGGAACATGAGGAGCTACTAGACATGTTCGAGAAGTTTCGAGAACTTCGAACCAAGGAGCAGCAGGCCAACAGTATGGAACTGGCCGAGCACGCCAACACCGTCATGACCACGCTGGACGAAGGCATCAAGGGGTTGGACGACCTCGACACGTTCTACGCTTACGTCACCCAGATCGGCGCGTCACATAGGAAGATCCCGGGATTCCGCTCCGATTACTTCTGGGTAGGTTGTTGCTTTGGCTTGACTAACGGTTCCGGGTACGTTTCATGGCATGGATGAATCCCTATCTCCCCATTCACAGTTTAGTGATAGGATAATGAGTGTTGTATTTGCTTTGGAATTAAGCTAGTTCGTAAGTCGTGTTCTGTTCAAACCAGTCGATACAGAAAGTGCATGTTAAACACCCCAAATTAAGGTGGCGTGAAAGGAAAGGCGAGCTAATAGCAGTGGGTTTTTTCCAGTAAAACTTCTTTTAGCCAAAATAAATAAAATATGTGATCAGAGTTCATTGCTACAGAGCCAGAGGTCCTGGGTTCAATCCCCGGTGCTTCCAAAATTTATCTGTGAAGCAGTGGGTCTGAAACGGGCTCAAACTCAGCCTCGTGAAGACAAATGAAGAGATACTTGAATAAGAAAGTAGCAGCTCCAGTTTAGAAAACTGAGATTAATGTTCAGATGGCTCTCTGTGCTGACCCCATGACACCCTCTATTCACAATTGTTGGCACTTTCATTGCTAACGACAGCGGCCGCTCGGTCGGTATAGCTCGCTGGTGGGCTCACGCCACGGAGGTTTTTTTTCTTCTCCAATACAAACATAAGAGTTTAATTTTTTCCTCATGGTGATATCAACAGTTGTTGAATATCTGTCATGAGCATAGCGGGATTAGATGATAAACTTTTTAAATGAAGGGAAAAAGTTGTCATTAAATTCCAAGACACCATCGACAGATATTCAAGAAATGTTCAGGTCTCCATGTAGAGAAAATTAAATTCTATGTTTTTACTGGAGCAATATTTTATTTATTTTTATCAAAACATTATATTGATATAAAAACTGCAAACTTAACTCTCCTTCCCTTCCACCTCAGGTTAAATCTTAAAGCAATACTACTTCATTGTGACTGAATTCAGCATGCACATACTTTATTAGTTGTACTTTTTTGCGTATAGCCCGGACGGGTAGTAAGACGCGGTGCTAATAATAATAGTAGTTGTACTGTTTCACCGCATCCTAATGCCCACCCTGGCTATCCGCGTATTTACACTAATGGGGTAGAAATGAGAAAACTGTAATTTAGAGCAGGGGTTGGCAAGCTTTTTGGGCCGTGATCTACTTTTACATTTATCAAAGGTCCCACGATCACCCTCCGTTTTTCTCACCCTATTTTTAATTAGTTTTTTCTATACATCTTATATTTCTTCCCTAAATTCAATATTTCCTGCAAAAATCATGTCCTCACCTTTATAGAAAATACATCAAATAAATAAAATGTAATAGTCCATCTACCCTGAAAGGATGAGTCTTACCTTTACGGATTACCCTATGGCTCTATCTTATAAGCTGTACCATAGTGGAATAATGCAAAGTAAGCTTGCCTTTTCGTGACGATGTAGATTTCTTACGCGATTGACTGAAAATTGCTGCAAGATCGACCTATTTCCGACCCCTGGTTTAGAGTGTACTCAAATTTCTGTGCAGTTTGAATGGGGAACTAATTAGGAAAATCTACCTCAGTGCACCCTGTTGGCATTTAATCTCCTACCCCCTTAGAGGCAGCCCAAGGTAATTTTTGTGCCTGGCTGAGATTGCTTTTTGGTGCCCCCCCTCCCCCCTATATAACCAGTGAATAATTTGGAAATATGAAAATAGTCCCCAAACATAACACCTCCAAACGTAGCCTAGGAATGATATGAAAATAGTCCCCAAGCATAACACCTCCAAACGTAGCCTAGGAATGATGTGAAAATAGCCCCCAAACATAACACCTCCAAACGTAGCCTAGGAATGATGTGAAAATAGCCCCCAAACATAATACCTCCAAACGTAGTCTAGGAATGATGTGAAAATAGTCCCCAAGCATAACACCTCCAAACGTAGCCTAGGAATGATGTGAAAATAGCCCCCAAGCATAACACCTCCAAACGTAGCCTAGGAATGATATGAAAATAGTCCCCAAGCATAACACCTCCAAACGTAGCCTAGGAATGATGTGAAAATAGCCCCCAAACATAACACCTCCAAACGTAGTCTAGGAATGATGTGAAAATAATTCCCAAACATAACACCTCCAAACGTAGCCTAGGAATGATATGAAAATAATCCCCACATATAACACCTCCAAACCAAACGTAGCTTAGGCATGATGTGAAAATAATCCCCAAACATAACACCTCCAAACCAAACGTAGCCTAGGCGTGTTAGGAAAATAATTGGAAAGAGAAACCACAAATGGTAATCATGCTCCAAACGTTTCACTGCGAGATTTTAGGAGAACAGTTAGGATTATAAAGAAATCTGTGAGAACATATTTTGTAGAAAATATTCTCATCTTTATATTTTGTTATGACAAACACTTTGATATGATGAATGACTTACGAGATAATTGTGAAAAAGTGTTTTAGGGTGCCATTTTTTCAAGAAGGTGTATGTAAAAGAACCTTTTTAATATTGGAACTCTATCCTATTTTATTCACCACACAAAACTATACTGATATATAAAATTTCCTGGTTGTATCAAAAAGTGAACGATAGCTCTGCTAAGCAACTCTACTATTACGCCCAGATTACGTTCGATTGGGCTCCCCATCACCAGAAATTCAAGGACTACCAGACTGACGTCTTTGTCCACGTGTCCACCGTGGAGTGTGTTCAAGCTAGCCACACATAGCACTACCAGTTTTTTTGTTCTTTGTCCAGGTGAAAAAAGTTCGGTGGTCAGACAACCTAGGAAGATGAAATGTTGTAGGCAGGTAGCCTCTAGCCAAAAAAGAGTACAGGAATACTTGGGTGAACGAAAGCTACCATTGGGGTCCCCAAACTGAGGGGGGTTTATAAAAAATAAAACGTCGAAAAAATCTCGAGTTTCAGAAGACATATGAAACGGACATTTTTACATATATATGTATGTATATATATATATATGTACATATATATATATATATAAAAATTTCCTGATGTGCGTGTTTTTCCGAACCCTCCAGAAGACGTTAGAAGACCTATAATGCTGAAATTTTGCAGATTTTTAGTATAGACCACGGGACATAACCTAACAGACCTGAATTTTCAATTTTGTGTGTGTTTTTTATTTAATAAAAATAAAATTAATTTAGTGCCCTCTTACTTAATCCACTCTTATGTGATAGCTAAAAGAAATATACTTTTTTTTTACAAACAAATCCCAATCTTTCATGTACTTATCAATTAAAGGTTAGGTTTTGTTAGGTTGGTTGGTATTTTAATCAACCTGTCATAGACAGCTCTAAAAGCTGTTTCATAATATTTATCAAAAGCGGCAGTTTCATATAACATTACTTTACTTATGAATATATGAAGATGCTTTTAGGAACTTTTTTAACTGTTAAAAAAGGTTCTTTATTACCTAAATGGGACTGTAGATGTTCTAGAATGTACGAGAATGGAACTAATTGCGAGACACCGGTCGTATTGGTTTATTACTTAGGTTATATTATAATATATTTAATTGTGTACACCTCATATGAATGGCTAGTTATACTAAGTTTCAGCCAAATAGGTTAACTACTTTACCTTAACAATGGTAAGCAAAAAGCAAGCAATACCAAGTTAGACCCTCATAACTCATTAACTGCGATAATTTTAAATCATGGAATCTCTGTTTATAGCGAGTAGTAATTTATACTTGTTAAAATTGTGCAATAAAATGTCAATGGTCGAAATACCTTAAATTTTGGTGCCAATAATAAATTAGGTATATTTTGTTTTTCATATTTTTACGTCATAAACAAGAAATTTAATTTTTTTTCATGTAAATTTATTACATTTGAATACAATTTTTATTGTTATTTCGTAACTTTTCCAACAGCACAAGTCTTTATAATTATTTTTACCAACTGCTTAAAATTAATATTATTCGACGTCAAGGGTTTCATAATAGTAATCACGATGGTTCTTTTATATTTTTCATGGGTATTGTGAGAATTGAACAGTACTTTTCTCCTTCATTTAAAAAGTCTTTGTTCAAACTCCAAATGTAAAAGAAATGTTCATATTAATATATTTAGGAAATTAAACTAAACATATTTAATAAATAAATATTTAATTCATATTATTCAAAAATGTAAAAACTGTGACAGTTCTTGCATTACGTTCCATGCCATCTCAACACCTTTGTAGGCCGACATCTTAGCTCAGTGGTCATCTCAGGGTCCAGCGATTGGAGGATGAAAATGTATCCATGAGAATGTTTGGATAGTTTCCATACAATAAATGGTTAATTAACCCTTTAGGTCTGTTTGTTGTGTGTGAGGAGTTAAGATAGGACACTGGTAATACAGTATAAAATAAATTATGTTTAAGAGTTTTGATTAAATATATTCTTTGAGAGTAAATAGCGCGCAAAATATAGAAAGTTGGATTTAAGAAACTGAATTTCTTTCCTAAAAACAACAACATAGTAATCGAACAATTATATTATTATTGTCATTTATTATAAAGATATGAAGAATATTTATTTTAGGGATGAAATTATATTCAATATTAAACAACGTCTAGTAGATTTTAATACAATCTAAAATTTTAGCTTGAACGGTAAATTAAAATCCTTTCTAACTAGTTTGAAGATTTTCTTGTTTCAAAGTTGTCACAAGTGTATTCCCCTGTGATTCTCTTCGTCTTTTGACAAGCACGATGAGTGTTGGCACTTGTGTGTGTGTGTGTGTGTGTGTGTGTGTGTGTGTGTGAGAAAGAGAGAGGGGGATGGGGCATAAAGATGAAATTTCTTAACGGTACTTATTCTCCTTTCAGTCTATACCACTAAAACTCATAGAGATAATTACACTAACCTTAATTAGCCAATTAAAGGTATGAAACTTGGGGGTTGCTACTTCCGCCGGTAACAGGCTATAAATATTTTTTCAGTGTTGGCACTTCTTGAGAGATAGGAAATTGGGAGGGTAGTGGAGGGGTTGGTGAAGCTCCAGTGGCCTCCGTGTTGTGCGCACTCTCGAAGGCAAAGTTTGAAACAAGAAATAACTTTTGTTGGGCTGTGAGAAGTTTCCAAAAAGGGTTGAGTAACGTCTGCCATCTGCTTCGCTGTTTATTTGGAAACAAATTGAAATTATTGAACCATCTCTTTTTGTGTTTATGAATAGAAGGACTTTGATTAAATTTTCATGAATATACCAGACAACAAACCAAAGGAAAACAATCAAATAAAGTGTATAATAGCCGTACATAGCCTATTGTTATAATGTACTCACTTATTTACTCATATTAATAAGTATGAAGGACCAAACACACACAAAAACACCCACCTACACTAATAAGATAAGGTTTTACCACTTTTTTTTAGCACCACGTCTTACTACCCGTTCGGGTTATAGGCTTAAGTACTAATTACACTAATTGATTAGTAATTGGGAAGGTTGAATTTAGAGGAAGTGAACCCGCATTTGCATGGAGGGAGAGTGGAAAACCATTTAGGAAAAACCACCCCCAGTTCACCCGACCGAGATCTGAACCTCGATCTCCACGTCCTTGGTGGTCTAACTCAACACAACTGGCGCATTAGCCAACTACGCCACCGAGGCGGGTTTCACCACTGTTGATTCACAAGATTTGGATATATATATAAAATTGTATATATATACACTGTAAATATAAGGAAATTATTATAAAAAGAAACATTCCTGATGATATTTTGTTGGGATATATATATATATATATATATATATATTCTATCGTATGGTATATATATAAATCGTATCTATCGTATGGTATATATATATATATCATACGATAGAATACTACCACGAATATTAAATTTCCCAACAAAATATCATCAGGAATATTTCTTTCTTTTTATAATAGTTTTCTTATATTTACAGTACATACAAAAATAGTTCATCTAACACGAGTGGAATACCACAGAAGAGCAAGTGCAGCCACGTTAATACAGAGAGGAGATAGGAAAACCAAAGTTATAAATCACATCTGAAAAACAAATTCTAGTGCACCCATTCATTATTAAAACCCCAACCTTCCCGTCAACGGCAACCAAACTCAATGCGAGTCTAACGTATTAAACAACTCGGTGTTTGAATCGTTGATAACCGATTCTCTTACTAAAGTGCAGATCTACAGAAGGATGACGCTTCGTTCCTGAAAAATCAGCAAACACGGATGAACCGCTTTTATTTTATTAATTTAATTTACTGCCTGATTAAATTCAATTTCTGATTAAAGTAAATTTCTTAAAACAATTCAAAACCTCTATCTTTCCTGTTAGAGACTTTCGGTAGATTTATTTTGGTATATATTTATATTATATTTCACGTGCTATATTTCATTTCGAAACCTTATTTGTCTTGTATTTTGTTATTTGCAACAGTAAATATAGCCTGGGACTAACATCAAACCCAAAGTGTTAGCGTAATGGTCACTTGGAAATACTAGGGGGAAATCCTGACATTTAAATACTTGTTACACGTCTTAAAATATACAAATACTATTCAACTATTGCTTTTAGCAAATAAAATACCATTTATTATTTTTCATCCCCACATTTTGGATTGCATACACTTAGCCACAACACATATATGTATGATGATTTGCCTATATGTGGTATCACACGGCGCAATCTCAAATTCTACTAGCAACATTTAGCAACAAGATGCGTAAAGTGGCAAAACTAGTTTTGTAGACTAATTATTAATTTGTCCTATTGGTTTATAAACATTAAATTACTATGCACAATGTGCTACTTAATTATTTCAAATCATATAAATATTTATAATTAACATCAGACAAACCTAAATTATATTTTTTGCTAACACTTGAACAAACCAGATCTCATTATTAAAATACTATACATCTATTTAATTAAAACGAAAGAATTTTTTTTAACCATCTTATTTTAATTTCCTTAGCACCACGTCTTACTACCCATTCGGGTACTAACTACGCTAATAGTTTTAGGGATTATGAAGGCTATATTTAGAGGAAGTGTAACCGCATTTGCGTGGAGGAAGAGTGAAAACAATTTCGTAAAAACCTCCTTCATTACACCCAGCCGAGATTCTAGCTTCGATCTCCCCGTCATCGGCAGTCTAGTTTACTGCGAGAATAGCGCGTTAGACCAGGCGGCCACCGAAGCGGGTTTGGTTAAATTTTGACGTCAAAAAGGCTATAAAGTACTTCTACTCTTAATATTACTGTGCTTGTGCTGAGGAAAATAATCCCCCAATAAGAGAGTCTCTTTACTATAAAATATGTGTCACTGAATTTAATCTCGATTTTCATATCCCAAAGAGTGATAAATGTGATTTGTGTGAAAAGTATGAAGTAGCAAAAAAGACAAATACACTAACAGAAGAATTAAAGGTGGAATACGATATGCATCAAACATTAAATAATGTAATGCGGGGAGAAAAGAAAAAAGATAAGGAAAGTAACACTCCTGTCTTAATGCTTGATTTGCAAAATGTAATTTTGTGTCCACAAGCAAACATTAGTTCCTTTTTCGATTTAATAAAATTAGATGTATATGATTTAACTGCGTTCTATTCAGTCACTAAGAAAGTATACTGTGCAATATGGCCAGAAGTAATGGCAGGCCGAACTGGAAATTATATTGTGAGTGCACTTCAAAGAATTTTGGATGTATTAATTGAAGAAAATGATATAAATTACTTAATTACATGGTCTGACTCACGTGTGCCCCAAAATCGAAATTCGATTATGTCTAACGCAATCCTAGATTTCCTGAGGGATAGTTCAAATATATGGTCTGTCACTATGAAGTATTCTGTGCCAGGACACTCTTGTATCCAAGAGGTGGATAATGCACATAGTAATATTGAAAAAGCCATGAACCACACTGATTTCTACTCCTCACTGGGCCTGATAAGGATATTAAGGCAAGTGAACCGCCGCAACCCTTAGAGAGTAAAACAAATGAGACCTGATGGTTTCAAGGACTTCTCAGGAACTGCAAAACTACTAAATTATAAGACTGTTCCATTTTCCCTGGTAGCAATGATAAAGTTAACCAAATCATATCATGAAATTAAATACAAAATGAGCCATGAAGTTAAATGAAAAAATTACCAATATCAAATTTAATGAGACTCCAAGTAGGTGTGCTGTGAGCAAGCTCAGAGGACTTTTGTTTTAAACATCAAACCAAAAGTTCTAAGGAAGAATATTGAACTATCAGATTTGAAAAACAAAACAAAAAACATCAAAACAGCCATCCCCTTCATGCCTCTGCAAGACAATGACTACTACTCAGCAGTGCTCAAATTATAAATTAACTAAATTTTGCCTGAGATTGAATACCATTTTGATGTTATTTTAAAATTAATACAACAATTGCATTGATTTTTAATGTATATCTTATTTTGTGTAAAATTGAGATATAATTCATAGTTCTAACTGAGAATAGTTATTTAATTACTTATAAAAATTATTTTGACAGAGTTGTATGTGCAGTTAAAGCCTTGTAACTTTCCCGAAGAGTCAAAATCATAGTTACAAGGTTCTAACTTCATTTTCCCCCACCTCAGATTCAGCAAATAAAAATTAAATTTTAAAAGAATAATAGTAGAAAAAACTTTTAATAGACCTATAAAAGGGCCTAAAAACTATTTTGAAAAATATTCAAAATACAAAAGTTATAGTAAATTGAAACTTTAAACTCGTTTATCTCAAAAGTATGGTTCATGCAGTTAGAACCTTGTCAAACCAAGCCCACGATGTGTTGTTGTGCTAGGCTAACAATTACAGTATTATTTATTACTATAAAATGTCATCCCAAAAATCCTTTGAGATGGATATGTTGTGGAAATGTTTATTAGTGAGATAGAGATGCTACTAGCCGTTTAGGATTCAAGGTCATCTGAGCACAGCAATAATTAAAAAAAAATTATGGGAATCATTGTGCAGAAAGTTTCGTCAATATTCAAGTATTACGTAAAGACCTTAGGGGGAAGGGGAGGTTCGAACAATGCGTACGTAATACAGAGAGATACAGGAAAGAATGGGGAAGGGTGACTCGCGAGTAAATTATAAAATATATTGTAACCAGTAAACCCTTGCGAAACTTTCACACATTCAACCTTCCCCTGCCCCCACCCCCAAAATGATTTAGTCTTTTGTTGGGTTGTTGAAATTAAATACTCAGCGAAGTGTATATACAAAATAGCAGAGAGAGTTTATTTTCGGTAATTGAAACAAAAATATTGTTAGATTTTTTTTTAACTTAAACTTTAAACAAACAATGTGTTTTAACGTAAACTGAGTAGGCTTATTCATCGCTGTAGGCTTTGTATAAGTTGAGACAAAGGGATATTGACAACAGAAATAATATATATGATGTTCTAAATTTCTAAATTTTACAAGTTTAATACAATAAATTTAGATTTAATACACAACAATGTTTATTGTGAATTATTGTGAATTATTTCGCACCATTAATTTAAAAGTCTCATTAGTAACTACCAGCAATTTGTATAATGCATAAAAATCATCTTTACTCCCGTTAGAGTGAAGGAGAAGGGGGGGGGGTGTCCGAAATGGCCAAAATTGTGATTTTATTAGTGAAATATTAGAAGGAAACATTGGTTTAATATTGGCAGTGCGACAGCAGCGCTGATAAATACGCTCACCCGAGTGAGATTCGAACCTCTATCACACCATCCTCGGCAATCTAGCTCAAAGGTATGTATTAATTACTAGGTTTATTCTCGTAGGTTGTTTATTTTGTATAGCATGTGTCTATTATAATCTGTGTGAAAGTGCACGTTTGATATTCTAATAAAGAATCAAATTGGTTAAGAAATCCTCACTGGTTTGTGAAACAGAGGGGCTTTCCTTTCATCAAAACTCAGCCCAAATTTACCTTCTTTACATATCTCAAACCACAGGGTTATCGAAAAGAGGTGTCTGGGATTTCATTAATAAAATATATATATATACATATATATATTTGGATATAATTGAATAATATAATGTAAACTGTACAATTGAATTAAATATACAGCATAAAGCTTGTAGTGTTGCCACATTGCTTAAGGCAAAAATCACGTAAATTGGGTAAATATTTCTGATGATATTTAATTCTGGAATCCCAGGTACATTTTTCTAGGAGCTGTATTGTTGGTCAATATAATATGAACATGAATGCTCAATAGATTTTGATTAGAGCTGATACAAGTTGTTGAAGCACAACTCTAATTGGATATTGATCATGACTGATGCCAATGTTTTAAGAACAATGCTTCATAGATCTTGATTATGGGTGATGCCAATATTTTATTGAATTATCCTAACGTCAAAGGAACACTCCATTTAACAACTAGATTACACCAATTTCATCTAGAATAGGTTATAAAAATAACGTTGTGTAACCTTCTTAGGTGGCCGCATGGTCTAAGGCGTCACTCTCGTGTTGAACAAAACTGCCGATGACAGGGAGATTGGGGTTTGAATGCCAGTTGCGTGTACTGAAAGTGGTTTTCCCCAAATGGTTTTCACTACCTCTCTCTCCCCGCAAATGTGGGTACATTTCCTGTAAATTCAATCTTCCTCCTCCATAATAACTAGCGTAGTTAGTAAATATGCGTACATCTCGAATAGTTTGTAAGACGCGGTGCTAATAAACGCTGTGTTCTGTGTGAGTGTGAACCTGAAGCCTTCATTGTGGAAACTTTATGTCTGCATATAACTCTTGGATGGCTGTGTTGGAGCCAAGTCAAAAAGTTTGTGTTAAATCTGTCGTGGCCAACTCGTCTCCCATTGTCTGCAAGACTCCCAACAGTCCGGAAACAAACTTCTCAATTTCCGCCAGCAGATAACATAGCCTTTACCTGACTTGACAGCTTCACCGACCTTCCTGCTGGAGGCAACAAGCGCACAAGTCCACGACGCACAAGCTAACAGCAGCACAACTACTGGGTGCTATACAGTAGTCAGAACACCAGAATGAGAGACACTAACTGCACACAAAAGAAAAACAATCTGAAACTTGTCATAGGCTTGCATACTTGAGTAAACCTTAGAATGTGTTCATCTCTAGCACATTTTCCGTTACTTTTGCATGTGTTGCGATCCAAACGCCTTAAACCACTTTACAAAAGGTTGAAATACAACGAACAAAGAAAGCTGAAAGTTTACATTTGTACTTCGTGAAAGCTCAGGGTGTGAACCTTGGGTCTATTTGTTTAAATATCATGAGGCTGATGTCTTAGACTGTTTGACCACTGGCGGGAGTGCCTTAAAAGCAATAAACAAAAAAAAAGCTTAAAATTTACATTCGTGCTTAGTAAAATCTCAGAGGTGTATTTTAGGATTTTTTAAAAATTTACATCTGTTAAAAGCCTGTTTTTTTTTGTGTTTTTTTCCAGCATTGCGTCTTACTACCCGTTCGGGCTATACGCTTATGTACTAATTATGTTAATGATTTGAGGGATTATGAATGCTATATTTAGAGGGAGTGTACCCATATTTGCATGGAGTGAGAGTGGAAAACAATTTTTGGAAAAAACACCCTCAGTACACCCGACCGAAATTTGAACCTTGACCTCCTCGTCATTCGCAGTCTAGTCTACTGTGAGAGTAGTGCCTTAAACAGATATATTGTTTATTTTCAGGTGGTTGTGTCATTGGATTGAATATCCTGGTTTAATTTCAACGTTAAAACTGTATTTATAATTTTGTTGGAAATTTTCTGTGCTCTCTGAAACTTACCATTCATAATTCTAAAACAAATATTGCTAAAAACCTTCCACAATGTTTTAATGGTTAGAGTTTTTATTGAAGTTTTACAACAAATACCTAAAACTTCATTAAATGGGTGGGACATTTTTTATGTATCAATGCAAATACTGTGGAAAGAAATACCCTAACCATATTTTTATTGAGAACTACGAACTGTTAGTTTCAGAAAGAATATTAGTTTTGCTACGGACAAATAAAATTCTCAAAATAATTCAATCAAGGTATGTGCAGAGTTATGCTATATAATCTATTATATAAAGGGAAAATGCATCTGTGTCTATCTGCATGAATTGTTCTATAGATGAGCAAGAAAGACGATATTGGGTGGTCAGGTAGCTCGCTTCCCTCATATAACCAGAAAAGTCTAAGAATAGGACTCCAGAACATTGGGGGAGGAGATGCCTAGGAATAGAAAAAAACTTTCTGTATAAGGTAGATGATTAAAATATGGTGAATAGTTAAAGAAATGCCACTGAAGATTACCAAATGACTCTTAAAACTTGAAATTATTAGGTGCGAGTAGGATAAAAAAAAGAGAGGACGTTGAAAATTTCCAAGATTAATATAACTACTTTTCAGTGTGGTATAAACCTGAAATTGGACAGGCAGGTATATGAATCACTCCGAATAACTATGAGATATTTAAAATTTAAAATTTTTGTTTGGGATTCTAGAAAATAGGGAGGTGGGACAGAGGCACAGACAAATAATATAACCAGACACTCAACCTACAGGTTAAAATGGTTGCGCTCCTTTTGTCAGCTTGAGTCCTTCACCACTAGGATCGCTGCGGTTAGTCCTATCATCACTCAGCAGTGACACTAGCGAAGCCTAGTGTTGAATGACTAAAACTGGCAAACGGAGTGCAGTGAAAGCCCCGTAAGTTTGAGAGTCTGTTTCTTACTTGTCTGTGGCCAGGGGAGGAACATGAAAAACCCCTTTAAATGTGATAGAGAATTGAAATTTGCTATGAATGAAGGATCACTTGAAATAGCCAAATATGTCTTAAGTTTAATTGATGCAATGGGAAGGGAGGGGGGTTCAAAATTTTCTAAACTAAAATAAAAAACACTTTTGACTGTGCTAGAGTATTTAAATTTTTAAGGGCTACCCAAAAAAACTGAATATTTTTGAATGTCAAAATGAATAATCAGTAAATGGGGAGTTAGGAGAAACCACAAAATGTCCACAACTAATGAAAAACCTTTAAATATGGTATATATTTGAAATACAGTCATAAATGTAGAGGGAAAACCCCAAATAACGAGAAGAGTCCAAAATTTCAAAACCATGCCCAGTAAAATGGATTTGAATTTGGCAGGTAAGTTGAAGAATCTTCCCGGATAGCCAAAAGATGTCTGAACATAATGAATTTAATGTATTTATGGGAAATGGAAGAGCTTGAAATTGGTAGAGTGAGTATGAATTCTATTTTTCGGTGTGGTTGTCAACCTCGGTGGTCTTGGGGTGCTCGTCTTAAGACCTGATGTTAGTGGGTTCAAACCAAGCCGGGGTTGATGTATTTTTCTCGACTGATAACAATTCTTAGAGCAACTTCCTTTGGAGGGAAAGTAAAGCTATCGTTACCATTTCGATTGTGGCTTGTAAAAGAATCCTGGAAGGTGTGTAAAAATACCTTTCCCAACAAAATTGGTAGAGCCTTTCGCCCTCGCTCATAGAAATTATTGTGTGCTGATATGATGTTGTCATTCCGTTCAGAAAGTGCACGTTAAATACCTCAAATAGTTAAATAAATCGATGTGGTTGAAAATTTAAATTAGACATACATGTAACAACCATATCAGATAGGTAAAAAATTATTAAAATTGTTAAATGATAATGTGGCAAGATAGAACGAAAGGGTATATTTAAAAAAAATGAAATTATCAGAAAATCTTCTTCTTGGCTTGGAAGAAAATTTAAATATAGCATGCATGTATGAAGAACACACCATATGAGTGGTTAGGGAAATTGGAAGACACAAAATTCGGATTCGAACCCTACCTCTATTTAGACTCTGTAGACCTACTCATCTCTGTGAGCTCTAGCACTATTATATTATGAAGAAAGCTAACGATTATATCAATAATTTTACTTTACATGAAAACAAAATAACATCAAGTGACTAAGCTTTACGATGGAATGAATTTCAACCCAATTCGTTTCAATGGCTTTTGAGAAATCACGTATTTGTGTAAGAACCGTTAGTTTTTTGTTTGTTTTTTAAGCGTATGATGTTACCAGGGTTTGTTGATTAGACACTCCTAGTCTTATACTGTCAATGGTGGATGTATAACAGTATTCTGAAGTTGGGACACCCTGTAGGTGCGGGTTCTATGCCCCACTGAGATGGTATGGTGAAGATGAATATTATGTGGTGCCAGTATAAGTTTTAATAAGCCAAATTAACCAGACCATGGAAAACATTGGAACAATTCCCCTAGGCAAAAATAATATTTAATAGCGCTGGAAATCTAACCCAAGACATCTAGATTAGCAGCAAGGAATGCTGGCCACCAGACCAAGAGGTTGGCCAACCGTAAGATGAGGATATGTTTATATATTTACTTTTATAGGGCAGACATATTTATTATCCCCAGCTATGCTTAAAATTGAACACACTTTCTAAACCAGGGGTCGGCAACCTACGAAACTTGTGCCAAGAGTGGTACGTGGAAGGATTTTCAATGGCACACTGAGCGATTTGAATAAAAATAATATAAAACCTTTTTTTAAATTAAAACCAATGATGTGAGTAATAATTTTAATGACGGGTTTTATGTTTCAATGATTCAATTGTTTTGTTTCAAAATTTCAAAATAATACCTTCAGGACTTAAATTTTGCAAAACACATTTATAACTTTTGTATTTATTCTAATTTATCAGATTTATGTTAAAGTATTAAATATTCTAGAAACAGTAGTTGGTTAGTGTATTTGATTTAGAAATATGTTGTTACATTTACATTTTACAAGATCAACTTGAATTTGCTTTAATAGTTGTATTAGTTAACTTGTATAAAAACAAACAATTCTGGTGGACTTATGTTGGTTGGCACGCTAAGTGATTTTGCAATATTACTTTGGCACAACACGACTAAAAGATTGCCAACCCCTAAGCAATAGAGTGAGCGTGTAGTCGATAATTTTGGACACCAAACCGGTTTTTGGGAAAACAGTTGACCTTTGAGGCATGGTTTTGTAATCAAGTCCATACCCTATTTACGAGTAAAAGGTTCTCAGCATCGTTAAAGCCATTTTCACGGCCACTTACTTAAGGACAAATATACATAACTAATATGTGTTAATATTCATAGAGCACCATTTACGGGTAAATTAGGATTCAAATTGTGTTCAGCTGTATCAGAAGGGGCTTCCTCATCCAATTTTATATGCTTCAAGCTTGTGCCAGTGGACTTCTATAGTTATAATATTGTAAACAATTGTATAAATTGTATTGTAAATATAAATTGTATATATTGTATAAATTAAAATCCTACTTGATTAAATATATTAAATCTATACTTGAAGGAGCCTTATGAAAAACGATCACTCTACCTCGAAAACAGGCCCTGGGATCCATCCCTGGAAGAAAGAAACTTTGCCAACAACAGAAAGTAAATTTGCGAGTATTCCGGCTGGTCGATAATATATATTTATACATACAAAAATAAATAAATATATATTTATATAAATATATAAATATAAATGTATATATACATGTATATATTTATATTTAAATGTAGTATACATAAATATATATTTATTTATATATTTTCAATCAGCCGAAATACTCGCAAATTTCTGACATGAACTATATATATATATATATATATACACTAGATATGAATTTCTCGAGTAAATTATATATATATATATAATTTACTCGAGAAATTCATATCTGGTTTCAAACTAACATCCTAGCAAAAAATGTAAATAAAGTTCTTGTTTCAATTGAAAGTTTATGAAACAAGAATCTATCATTTTTGTAATAATTACATTTCTCCCAAAGCCGCCCAAAAGCTACTAAGTTCGAAAGTATTTCCTTGAAGCCTAAGAGCAAACTTTTCACTTCTCTTTATGTTTCACTCTTTCAAAGAAAAGTGTCAAAAAAACTTTTTATATCAGAAAGAACTCGACTACAGTGCATTAAGAATGTTAGAATGTTTCACCATAAAAATGTGAATAACTTTTACTTACAATCGCATATCTTTCCAAGGATATTCTAAACAAAAAAAATTGTTATTTTTTTTTTAATTTTTGTTTTAAAATATTTTGTGATAGAAGTTTGAAAGTTTGTAAACGATTTTGCAAACATATTTCTAATGTATTCATATTACAAATTGAGGAATGTTTCTAACAATAGAGAGTAAGCCACCATTAAAATGAGTTATGACTAACTGTTGGCCCACACGTTCGCTGAAATACAAGAACAGGATAGAAACGAGGACACGTGACCAACTCTAAGCCAATCCCAGGTGTCTAGCTGCATCCTCTTAAAGGGCGTTTATTACACTGTCACATCTATTTTATAAAAGTTCTTTGGTAAAATAAAAATCATGTAATCTTGACAAGTATATTTTATAAAATAATATCCATCAAAAATTATCTTTTATAAAGAAATATTCATCAAATATCTTTTATAAAATAACATATTTTAGAACTATTTGACTAATCAATTATCTTATAAGAACATGTTCTAAGGTTTATTTTAAAAAAATGGCGAAATATGAAAGTTTAACCCAAACACGCAAAGCAATTTAAACTGTAACTGTCCAATATGAAAATACAAACTCCACACTTGGCTACAACATAGGTGTGTTTTTTCTTTAGTTAGTGGAGCAAATTTGGTGACCAAATATTTTAAAGTTTCATGGTACATTAGTAAATATTTTTGACATGATTGACGTTCATTTTTTGTAAATTACAAATATTGTATAAACTTTGAAGAACAGGTGATGTAATATAATAATATATATTTTATGAAAGATCGTGTCAAATCTTTACTATCTATAATATTTAATAAAATTAATATTTTTCTTTTATAAAATAAATATGAAAGTGTATTTTTACTTTATCGCTATCTTACAGGTAGAAAAAGTATTGTTATCGTCAAAAAATTGAACTTGAGATTTTGATGAATTTTGACGTTTCATGGCCCCTCGATTCCAAAAAAGTTGTTTTTGAATTTCCGTCTGTCTGTATGTCTATCTGTACCCCGGACTAAAGCCTAAACTATTTTACCGATTGGGATAAAACTTGGTATCTAAGGTTTTCATAGGGCTGCCCCAAGATATTTTTGGATTTTGATATCTAACCCTAAAACAAAGGGTAGTTTACCGAAGGGCAAAAAGAGAAAAAGTCGATTTTCTCAAAATCGGCTCTAAGGATTTTGATTAAATTTCATGATACATATTATAAACAAAATGGCTACTCTAATTTTTTCGGTGAAATGGCCTTAAGGGTTCCGGTCTGATGCGTAAATTCCCATTTTTTTTATCACATCTTCGAACATATTTGAGATATATAATTACTTATCATTGCAAATATGTAGGTCTATTTATATTACTAATCTTTTATTTGAAACATATTTTTATAAAACCAATAACTTCAAGCTAAACACAAATATATATATATATTTATTTTAACTTTTTCAAACACTAATGGTTAAGTATTGCTACCGTAAAAAAAATCTAACCCGATATGTTTATGTATGACAACGTTTCATGACACCTCTCCCCCCCTCCCCCCGAATCGTAATAAGGGTTTTTTGAAATTCCGTCTGTCTAACTGCTTAACCCTAAAATTAAGATTAGTTTAATAAAGGACGAAAAGAGAAAAAATCAATTTTGTCAAAATATGCTGAAACGATTCTGATTAAAATTCGTATCCATGCGTTGATTAAGATTATAAACAAAATGGCTATTTTCATTTTCCTATGGAAATGACTTTTAGGGTACTTTATAGAAGCGGAAATTTCCTTATCTCCGCAACAATTTAAGATACTAAATAACGTGTCATTGCAAAATTGTAATACCATTAAAAATAAAAAACTTTTTTTAAAAATATATCTTTATAAACCCAATAGTTTCGGAGATATTGGTAAATATATTAATACAATTTAGTGAGCTTTAGTTGTACATAGATACTACCTATTTTTACCGCAATAATTCTATAATTCCACAGAGTAGGTAGATAGGTAAGTCTCTCAAAAACTTCATGTTCTTTTTTCTTTCAACTCAAGGGGAAATGTTTGTGCAGCAATGGTCTATCTCTATCATTTTAGAATGAATATTCAATATTTACCTTTTTTATTGGTCTAAATTTATAAATGAGGAATTTAATAAAAATGCTATAACCATAAGATGTGCAACCCCTAATAAAATTACAAAAATTTTAACCGGAAGTCAGAATTTTAATACGAAGTATTGACCCTTGTAGACCCAATAACGATTTTTTTGTGTGCAAATATATTAGTGAGGAATTTAATTCTTTAAAAATAAAATCATAAAATTTAAATCTGGGAGTAAAAAAATGTTTAACTTAAGTATAACGCAATTTTCGCTTGGGTTTGCTAGTGTATATTATCTCGTTTCACATATAATACGAGTTTTGAGTAAATATCTCCATTTGTAAACAATGGAGTAAGAAAGTCCGTGCGGTGTTACGTACCATTTATTTGTCATTTATTTGAGGTATTTAACGTGCACTTTCTAAACCGACTAATTATATCAGCACACTACTTATAATTTAGCTTAAATCTAGAACAGACACAACATTCAACCCCGGGTCGTTAATTTATCACTGCGAAAGGGGAACCCTTATTTCATCAATGATACATTTTTCGGCTATGCTAATAATAATATAATACCACCACCAAGTTTGTGAGCCGCGTGTTGAAACAGTTTCACCTTTGTCCACCTTGCACCATACCGATCTGTTTGTAAGAGCCAATCAGTGCAAAGCTGATTGTATTTCCATAATGCTATTCGTTATCGTCCAACGATGGATGTCAGTCTGGCTCGAGATAAACAAATAAACTGATATGTTTAGATAATATATAGACCAACGTAACTTACCATTTGAATTGATCGATATTAAAAGTTCAGAAGAACTGAACAATAACTTTACGAGCGAGAAAATGTTGGTAATTTTTGGACTAAGTTTATGACTAAATATCCAAATTGTAATAAACTTGCCATTCTATTTTTTTTCACTATGTTTGGGTCTACCGTCAAATGTGAATCAAGCTTCTCTGACATGAACAATATAAAACATAGATACCGGAACAAGTTAGCAGTGGCTCATGTTGAAGGCGCCCTAAGATTATCAACTACAACCTATATTCCAGATTTTAAAGAAATCTCTGAAGGATATCACCCTTAATTTTCTCATCAATTAATTAATAAATATTAAAATAAAATATATGTTTATAATACTATGAGGTATCTAGATCTCGTTTTGAGTATATGTCAATCTACCAAATTAAGATCTCACACCCTCTGGCCCGGGTTATGAAAGAAAATATAAACGTGGCTATTAGTGAGAAGTAATTTACAATAAGTGCAAACCGTGTTGGTATGTTTCTGGTTGTCGTTGCGAAAAAATAGAGTATAATTTTCTTCACATAGTGATATCAACAGTTGTTGAATATCTGTCATGAGCAGGGTGGCATTAGATGACAAACTTTTTAAATGCAGAGAAAAAGGTTATCATTAAATTCCAGGACACTCTTAAAAGATATTTAAAAAATGTTGAGGTCACCATGTGAAGAAAATTAAATTCTATGTTTATACTGAAGCAATATTTTATTTATTTGTCCAGAAAAAATGTTGCCAACACTGGCTTTTCCTCCCGTCCCCTTCCATTCCACCTTAAACAGTCATATCTGCGAGCGTGTGAGGTGGAGAGAACTGACTTTCATGCTCTCAAGTTTCGGTGAGCGTGTGAGCTAGGCTTAGTTTTATAACCACCTGTTGGATTCAAAGATTTTCTTGATAGATTGGACAATTTTCAAACAAGATCTTTTACAAGTTTTGCCAATTTAGCGACATTTACGGGTTTGAAATGACTAATTTTCATATTTAGCGTCTAGCGATTAATATGGCGACTGGCGACTTTCCTTAATTTTCTGTCAAGTTCATCTTCATTATTTCAAATTTCAATGCTGTAGAATTTTGATTTTTGAACTAACGTACTGCAAGAACACATAATGCATTGCTTCGATCTATAGAAGAGCTTTAAACTATCTATCTGTCATTCACAAATCATAATGACATCATTCTGAACCCGGGGATCACCTCAGTCCACTGATGCACCTTAAATTCAGTTCAGATTAATGTATGAATTTTTGGTTTGGCGACAAATCTGACGACTTTTATTTTTTCGTTTAGCGACATTCTAGTGACTTTCTGGTACTAATCTAGCTACACCAATTATATGGTCGTTGGCAACACTGTCTTTTACCATTTGAAAAAAACTCTTATTTTATGAAAATCTTGGCATCCCATTCAGATTGACTGAAACACACTAAAAAAAAGACCTTTTGAAATAGAGTACAATTTATTTTAATAGGAAGGATTTTTTATAAAACAGAAACATATTTTTTTGCATTCAACATTGGTAACATTTTACTACTAGTGTTATTCTATAGGTATTGCTATTATTTATCAAAAGTGACAGTTATAGATCACATGACTTTATATCTAAATACTTGAAAGTAGATCTAGTAGCTTTTCTGGGTGTTAGATAAGGCCCTTCCTTTGAAAAATGAACTGTAGCTTCTATATTTAAGTTTAACTAGATGTTGCAATATCTGTGTAATAATCACACTAGTTTTTAAAACTAATGACCCCCACTGCCAAGCACGTGGGCAAAAAGCGTTGCTCTCGTCTTGTTTGGCTTGCTGGTGACGGGGAAATTGGGGTTATAAACCAGGCTGTATTGAGGGGATTTTTTATAAATGGTTTTCAAACTCCTCTTTACACGAAAGTAGGAACACCTCATATAAATCCTACCTTCCTCATCTCTACCCCGTTTATGCAAATGTGCGAATAGCTAGAACGGATAGTAGATAAGTAGTGAACAAAGAAAACCAACCCAATGAATACTCTTTATTGAGACTTTGATTAGCATGTCATGATTTAATATTGAAGTGATTATTATTATTGTTATGTATTAGGTGTTCTGTCTTACGACAGGTCCATTTTGTCAGTAAACTTATACCACAAATGCACCCTGTCCTCTGCCTCCTCCTTCAGGTCCCAGAATTTTCTTTTTTCCTTCAAGTCATCTAATATTTGAATCCTCCTTCTTGCTAAGCCCCTCTTTCCCTGAACCTTTCCTTCTATGACGTCATGCTGAAGACAGTTCCTCCTAACTCAACTTGCTGGTCAGCAGCAACCTCTTCTTGTTGAAAGCGTCCTTGATCACGGTGATCCTCGACCTAATTTCCTTGGTGCATTGGTCATTCTTTTTCAGCAGATTTCCCAGGTACTTTAACTGCTCAATGTTTTCCAACGACTGGTTTCTAATTTTGATTTTCAGCGTCTCTTCAATTTTTGAAACAGCCATCACTTTTAATTTAATCTCAATGCCATATCTTCTCCCTATCTCCACCAGCTGGTCCATCATTTCCTGCAACTCTTCTTTATTTTTGCCGAGCATTAAAAGGAAAAAAAATTCCAATATAGGCATAATACAAATTCTTGAGATTATTGCCAATAAAACGGCCAAGCGATACAAAATAAGATTAATTTTATATCTACATCTTTTTAATGTATGGATCTATTTTAATGATGGTGTGAGTACAATATACAAGTATCTAGCTATAAGTCATAGCCGGAGATTAAAGCTGGTCCTTTTCCCTGGCAGATTTGGCTGCACGTATAGTGTAGCGGGACTCTTGATACGACATAGTGGGATTCAATCACGAACAGATTTACAGGGGTAAAGGGGGTCAAATGGAGGTTTATGTACCTCTCCAAGCGAATTATTGTTAATTTCCTAGTACTAAGCTGCTCGTTCAGACTATCTACAACGTACATCGGCTAATCTTAGTACACAGAACGAGGTGGGCGATTTGTTGCTGATTCGTTGAGAATCATGGTTCGGACGAATGCAAAGTAATCCGCTCCCACACTATTCTCGAATGCTAACGAATGTTTGTGTATCGGGTGACTGTCCAAGTGGTGTGGGGGGGTACACGAATGGCGAATGGAGAATGTTCAGTCGAATATTCGCCATTCGAAGGGTTTCGCCTTGGGAGCGGTCTCTTGACACGAATCAAAGGATGCCAATGTTCGTCACTGGAGTCTCGGCGAACATTCGAAATGCTCCCACACTGTACTTCAGTCGTTCGTGTCGTCTGGTTGCCTACATTCTGGTTTTTTTTTACTAGTTCTATCATTTTGAGGCTATTGTTGAACTGTCAAGTTTATTTATTTAATGTTTAACTATTTATTTATACAATATAGTATGTTGCAGTGTACCATGTAATGTAACATTAAATACTAGAATAAATAGATAATTGTTTTGCAAACACCAAATTGCTAGGCCGATTTTTGTTTGCTTTGGTACGAATTGTATCAATCTTGGTACAAGCCCAGAACCCTATAACACGTTTTGATTGGTTTTTAAAAACTCTATATATGGATGTATCTATAATATACCTTGTCCTACTGTTGTTGAGAGCTATCATACACCACCTCTTTTTTTTTTTTTTAGGTTTTCTGGTCTTATTACGCCGCAATAACAATACACTCGGTAGTATAATAACTGCAGCAGCAACAGCAGTAGTGGGTGACCTGGTGGTCTAGGGGTAAGGTGTCGGACTTCTGAGCTGGCGTCCGGGGTTCAATCCTCGGTCCCGGCACAGATTTATCTGATTACCAAACCCTTCCTTCACCTCTGACAAGATGTGTATTAATCACAACTTGTGAATGTGAGGAATGCCAGGCCTCCACCGTGGTTCGGATTCCACGTTAAACTGTAGGTCCTCCATTTCACCTCACAATCACCCTACCATTACACATTAGCGTAAGTGCGTATAACCCGAACGGGTAGTAAGACGCGGTGCTAATAATAATAATAATAACAGCAGTAGTCATCACTTGTGCGGTCCATTGTTCATTGGATGACGACTACCACCGAAATGAATGATTTGATCAAATATTCGGGGTAAACATTCGCGAGAAGTGTGTGAGTTCCAAAAAAGGTGGACATTCGTGTAGGTTTTTTATGACAGAATTGAGTGACGAATGTAGGCGAGCATTCGGGCAAATATTCAGCCAAAACATTCATCCGCATTCACGAATAGTGTGGGACCGTCTATAGAGGCGGTTTAGGGAGCTTAAAGAGGCAGCAATGACTATATACACACACACACACACACACACATCACACACTAAGGAAACAACCAACCTCGTGGTGTACTGGTCACCTGGTTGCTATCCTAGAGTTTCCAGAATTTTTATCACTGACTATACACACATCAGGAGACAACAGGCCTCGTAGTGTACTGGTCATTCGTTGCCTCTGGTTGTTGTCCTCGAGGTTTCAGGGTCTAAAAAAAAAATAATAATATTAAAATAACCTAAACATCTCATTTCAAGTATTAGCACTGCGTCTTACTACCCGTTCAGGTTGTGTGCCTATATATTAACTACACTAATGTTTTTAGGGATTATAAAGGTTTAATTTAGATAAAGTGCACCGATATTTGAGTGGAGGAAGAGTGTAAAACCATTTAGGACAAAACCCTTCAGTGCACCCAACCGGGATCGAATCCTGATCTTCCCGTCTTCGATAGTTTATTCCAACATGAGAGTAGAGTGATAAATCATAAGGCGACTTAAGTAGATGTCACAGGTTCGATTCCTGGCTGGTATAGAGGGATTTTCTCGAAAGGTGAATTAAGCTAATCTTCATTCTTTCTACCCCATCACACTATCACCATCACCTCATCTCACCGGGACATGGAAAGAGCCTCCACAGAAAGGATGTACTATTAGTACATTCGGGCGTCCCCTGGGCAACGGTACATTGGTAGAGGCTAATAATTTCACTACTGGAATACATCTCGATTAAGTCCAGAAACGTCATTATTACTAAGTAAACCGTATAAAGTGGGTGAGTGAATTTAAAGGTGACATATAGCATTCATATACACATTCACGTTTATATTATAAAAAAAAACTTATGCCATGTGGGTTGCGTGTTTACGGCCCTTGCACTGCTACGATTACATTTAACGAAGCGTGACTTCATGCAATTTTCAGACCAACCAAAGAAACCAAATTCAATCAGTGGTGAATCAGTCGACAGAGAAACTACTATTATTGATAGAGATACAATACAATATAAAGTCTTTCAACAAATTAAATATAAAAATATAAAGTTGGGGAGGGCTCACTTTTATTGTTATGTATTTCCTACCAATATAACTGAGTGGTCTTCTTTTTAACCTCTAACCTTTAATCTTAAAAAAAAAAGAAGTAGATATCAAGAGCAATTGAGACGAATGTTTGGAATGTACGTTTCTCACGCTACGTTGTCTGTTTCGTTTGCACCACTGTGTCTGGGAAATTGTCGGCCATAAATCTGAGTCAAGAGAGATTTTTTTTTATGACGCTTAGCGTCTCTTCTGTTGGTAGAGAGATGACGCGTGTCAAATAACGGCGCCCTGCTGGCGTCTAAAGCCCTCCTGACTTCTCCCTACATACAATCCCTCTGTAAAGGGGGTGAGAACGACTCTGGGGTCTTATGGGGACTCTCTTTTATATATATATATAAATTTTTTTAAGAGAGTTTCTGCTTTTCCTCTTGTGGTCATGTTAGATGGCTTTCTCGCTTAGGGTGGGTAGCTTCTGGTTTTATTTTATGGCAAAGTCCAACCCGCAGATTCGATTACTGGTGAAATGATAGAGGGTGGGTCACACGCCAATTTCATTATGGCCGTAGTTTCGGTAGAGATACCGAAGTGAAGTGAAGTGAAGTGAAGTGAAGTGAAGTGAAGTGCTCAGGGATTTAACACAACATACGGAGGAATAATACCTTCTCCATAACTTATCAACATCCATAGTAGCCCTACAAATAAGACTTTCCAGACCCAAAACTGAATGTCCTCAAATTTTAAATATTAAAGCTTATTTTATAAATAAATAATCTCTTTATATATGCTATATGCATTATTATTTTTACATAAAAATTATTGGTCTATATATATATATAGTAAAGGGAGGAAAACCACATACATAATTTTTTAAATAAATAATTGTAGATATAATAATAATAATAATATATATATATATATATATAGAGAGAGAGAGAGCTTATTATTATATTTACAATTATTATCTATAGTAATAAGATATTTATATATATCTTATTATTATATTTCTTGCCCTACGTCGAGAATGTGTGCTAGCAGATCTTCCTCAGTTTTGACAGAGGTTCGTAGACCAGGCTTTTCATGTGGCCCCACAAGAAAAAGACTAGTGGAGTTAAGCCCGGGGAGCGTGGAGGCCATTCCACTGGTGCTCCTCGACCAATACAGTTGTCCCCAAATACCTGGCTGATGTAGTCTCGGACGGCGAGTGAAAAGTGTGATGGTGCACCTTCTTGTTGCAGCCACATCTGTTGACGAGTACGTATTGGTTTATCAAATAAACGGGGCTGGTGAGACGGGGTGGAAGAAGTTACAAACCAATTAAAGGACCGTCGATGATACCAGCCCACATGATGATGCTGAACTGCTGTTGGAATCTAGTGGAACGAGTGGAGTGAGGATTTCCTTAGTTTCAAACATGGCTCTTTCGGGAGTTGAGAATGCTTTCCCTGGTGAAGGAAGCTTCATCGGTAAACAGAACAAGCCATGGAAATTCCAACTTGCAACAGGCAGCGTTACACAAACCAGCCAGAAAAGTTAACACGTCACGGAAATTCGCCTGGACTCATTACTTGACTTCTCTGCGGTTGTAAGGGTGGAACTGTTGTTCGAATTCAGAACTTGACAGACGCTCGTATGAATAACACCCATGTCATGTCCAATGATTCTGCTGCAAATGGATGTGTTCTGTTCAACCCTATGAAGTACGTCTTCTTCTTCTTCTTCTACATGTCCTGCAGTACGGTGATTCCTCCGAGACCTGCAGTTCAACCTGCTGACTGTAAAAGTTCCTGTTTCCCGTAATCGTTGAAAAACTCTGGCAAATATTTTATGATATGGAGTTGGACGATTTGAAAAAACTGTCTGCATAAAGCTGGCGAGCAGCCCTACCATTACAACGAACTTCACCGACATCAAAACAATGTTAGCGTAATCGATAAAAGTATACCAATCCATGATCTACTGCGATTGAACGTTAAGAGAGATTAGGAAGTTTTAGCAAAACGTTTGATGTCTACAGTTGTCGTTACATTGGTAAAGTGGCCTCACGTGATCATGACGTGGCAAATGTAAATTGCTATCATTTGTTTTTGTTCAAACCGTTCAAGTCTGCAACGTGCAAACAGTGAGTTTCCGGACACGAGTTCCTTATTAAATGTTGGGGTACTTTGGACCATACTTTAGAAGTTTGTAACATGTATTTATATACACCCAGTCTATATATTTATTTGTAAAGTGAAAATAGCATTGGCTATGTAGTTCCTAAATCAAAAGTTATTTTCATTCTCGGACACATTTAATTTTAGAATGTGCGTTGAAAACAAAGAATGTCATGATTTTTTAAGGGAAATTATTAATTTGAATTTCAGTCAGTATTATTTTTTGTTTGTTTATAGAACAGTAATGATTTGTTTTCCTCTCACATTTTGTGGCCAGCCTATTTATTCCCTCCCAGGTCGTCAGTCAAGATAATACAGAGGAATGTATGTTGTGTACTCGGATCAAACGAAGATTTGTATTCTATCTGGCCCGACGGTGTGAAGGTGACAGCCCTACGTTACACCGATTGTCCCCTTGACACCTCCATATTGTACGGAGGAGAATAACAACCAGGTTCACCTTTGTTTCCCTCCTCCATTGGAGTTATGGTGTGGAGTGTTTCAGTTCCCAAAACACCACCCAGCGAGCTTGGATGTACAATGAACACTACTCCATTATAACATATTATAATCTTTGAAGTACTCGATATTAGTATGTAATTATCATCATTATCAACTGTTTTCAGCCTATCACCGGGCTAGTTTAGTAAAATACCTCCATCTTCTTTTATCCTTTCACCATTATTCCCCCTCTCACTCGCACACTTGCTGTTAACTGCTCCTACTGGTCTGAGTGTGTGATAGATAGACAGAGACAGTGTGAGTGTGCGAAATAAAAACAGAGATAAAGAAAGGGAGAGTGTGTGAGTGTGGGAGAGAAAAGTAACAGAAAGAGAGAATGTAGGTGAGAGAGAAAAATAGAAAAACGAGAAAGAGAGAGAAGGTAATAGAGCCTGCAAGTGTGAAAGAGAGAGTAATTTGAGAGATTGAGAGAAAAATAAAGAGGGATAAAGAGAGAAACTGCAGAGAGTGTGAGTCTAGAAGTGATAAAGAGAGAAAGTATGAGAGTGTGAGTGTGATAGAGAAAATCAGTATGAAAGATATAGAGAAAGAGAGTGGGAGATAGAGAGAAAGGGAGACTATGTGAGTGTGAGTGTGATAAAGAGAGAAAATAGAACGAGATAGATAAAGTAAGAGAGCTAAACTATCTAAGATAAAACTCACCTCAGTGCACAAGGATGGGATTCAAACCCCGACCATCTCCTGACCGGTAAACCAGCCAAGAGACGCCCACCAGTGTGAGGTTTAAGGGCTGAGAGTATGAATATCATTAGAATGACAACAGATCTGAGACGAATAGAGATTAATTAACATGCAGGGAGTGAACTGTTGTCAGTCAAATTACCTCCATAGTCTCGGTGCTTAATTATCTCTCCCGCCACGTCACTAAAACATAGTCAACTTATGGTGAACTATCTATCTAAATAATAATAATAATCAAAGTAAATCATGTTGTGTTATAAAGTTCAGGACTTGTTTTGATCGAGATGGAAGGGTATCTGTTTTCTCTCCTCCACTATTATTCTCCCCGTCTCCCCCTCTTCTTTCCTCGGCATCGATCTTGTGAGCTTCCACCCCACTATCTTTCTTCCCCCTCTTGTTTGTGATTCTCAACACGCCACTGCACCCTTTACCCCTCCTCCCCTTCTTGTAAACTGTGAGACGAGTCCGGGTCGAAAGTGACGGGAGTATAAAATAGGTTATCAGAGAAAGATGACGTCTTTATAATTGAAGCGGTTAGGGAAACGTCTGGAAGAAAATAATATACTTTTAAATGTAGTTTTAGTTTAGTAGAGAATTGAAGTTTAGGTGGGATGGAAGGGGACTCGAGAAAGGGCCAGGGTTTTTGCACTTTTTATGGCAAAGAAATTTTTTTAAACTAAAATAAATAAAATATTTCTTCAGTACAAACATAAAGTTTAATTTTCTTCACATGGTGATATCAACAGTTGTTGAATATCTGTCATGAGCATAGCAGCATTAGATGACAAACTTTTAAAATGAAGAGAAAAAGTTGTCAATAAATTCCAGGACATCCTTGACAGATATTAAAGAAATTTTGAGGTCACCATGTGAATTAAATTAAACTATCTGTTTGTACTGAAGCGATATTTTATTTATTTTGACAAAAAAAAATGTTTTGCCATAAAAACTGCAAAAACACTGTCTTTTCCGAACGTTTCGTCGATTTCAACTTCTTTTAAAATTAATATTAGCTCTAGTTTCCATGTTAGAGGAATTATAGATGCTTATTAAATACAAACGGAGCCATTATTTGGTTTAAGGCTCCTTTAATAAGCTATCATTTGTGTAAGGACTTGTAATTGCTAACTACCAAATTTGTGAGTCTAATGCTTATCAATATATTTTTTTAAATTAAGATTTTCATACTCCGAGTATGTGCCAGAAAATTTATATTTCAAAAACATTAAAAGGGAAAGCCGTTATTTTAGAAAGCCATTTCTATTTACAACAATTTATCTAGCTCCACCAAACAGATTTCTTAGAAAATAAAAGTACCCATTTTTTAAGATTTTGTTTGTATCTAATTTTTTACAAAGATGTTCAAACATATTATGTCTCAGTTTATTTTATTGTCATGCATCCACACGCCTGACTGCCACAGCCTATTCTCAAAGACAACTCTCAATAGTTACCGGTGCAAAGTGCATAATAAATAACTAACTTCATCTTTTATAAGGATATATTCTAGGCAGTGATCTGAGTCAACGTTGAGCCTGTAAACCTTCAATGTTTCTTAAACTTCCCTGATATCATTTACCACTCATCCTAAATATACTCGCTAGATACAGTTTAAACAGATTTTATAACTAGATAGGAATGCTTTATGAGCCAATAGGGTGGTCAAAAAGACGAAACTCTAAACATGGTTTTTATAGTAAATATAATAAATCTTTTTAAATAAAAAACCATTCCATATTACTAAGTAAAATGTTTAACAAGTAAGTTGATGTACATAAATTAAAAACTAAGTGCAAATAACAATTACCTCAGATCCTATCTGATTGAGAAAAAACCGGCAGGGCGCTGTTTCATAACTGATCCTGCTGAGACATGAACCAAATCATAATAATCTAATATCCTTCTTACAAAAATTCTCTAAACCAAATAAAGGAAAGGTATGGAGCCGTTACGTAAATCTACGTTGTCGTCATCTGACAGTGAAAGCAAGAAAATAAAATGCCATTAATGGTAAATAATAAGTTTATACCCTTAGGAAATAAATTCTAGTCTTTTCATAGGTGTTAACATTACAACAAAGATCCAATTACTTTACGAACAATGTCATTATATAAAAGACAAAACATAAGATCATGGCCTGTTTCACGTGATGTGAAGACACCTTAGTTCCTAACACGTCCTAAATGTACGCACCCAAAGGGGTTAAATAGGATACAAGCTCTGTAGTACCACCAGAACTAACCTTCGGTGAGTGAATAACAGAGTTATTAAATGTAAAAGAAAAACAATTGAAGTTAATTAGTTGTCCACTAAATAGCGATAATAAACCCTGGATAAAAACTAACCATAGTTTATCCTTACAAACGAGGTGATAAAAGATTACCCTCAAACACTATCCCCATTCAAAGGTACTATTTCACCAAGCCCATCATCATAGAAAAAATTAACTATCTTGTTAACTATCTAGAAAAACATACTTGAAATAGTGGCCTAGGGCATACACATACACAAAATGACCTAGATGTTCTGAACGTTAAGAACCTCCTAAAACGAGCAGTATACAATTTCAATTGCCTAAAGAGAGTTTTGAAAAGATTTATGTATTACAAGTTAACTAAAATCGAAACGTGAATTTGCCTACATGGCTAGATGTTACCCTTGAACGAGATTTGCCCTCCGAGAGTGCCGTCTTAACGTTGAACCGGGTATTTTCATCAACTTTCTTAAGGGGGGGGGGGGGGTTGTAGACTTGTTGACCAGGAGAAGGGGTAGAATCAAGTAGTACCATGTCATAGTTCAACCAATCAACGTCCTCTTGTTACCTGAGAAGTTGCACGTCCGCCAACCTCCCCTGGAGAGTACTTCACGGGGCGGGGGTGGAAAGGAGAATCAATGTCCATTCCCTCCCTCTCTCTCTCTCTCTCGCGCGTATTTTGTGTTTTGTATTGATGCCAGGAGTTCCACCGAGGCCTATTCAATGGATGATACTCGCGTTATCACGGGAGGGGATGCCGTGTAATACGTTGTATGGTTTCACACGGTACAGTCACACAATGTTCAAGCTATTTATCGCATTTAATTAGATGTTTTCTTCATCGCTCGTAATATTCACCTAGTGAATTCTGCTCAGTCGAAAAATGAATCATGGCTTCCAACTAAAAGTCTTGTTACCTCTATGTATGTGTCAGCGAGTGGACGCTATTAAAACAGGTTCATCGACGTCATAAAAAAATTGTTGAGGTATTTAAAAAAAAAAGCTATTGAACTGTATATTTTCACAAAAATCACAAAAAATATTTACTGTCGCTGGGCTTTACTGCAAGCCCTATAATTTGGACAAGCAAGAAAGTTGACTTAGGTGATTTTTGCTCTAGGTACGACTCGTTATTATAAACCTTGATTTTAAACATAGATGGAATATCCAGGTAATTATATTTATTATAGGAAATATCCAGTTATTTTCATAAGTCACAACCCTTCTGGGCTATCTCACAAGGGGTAAATGCGAGGAAGGTTGAATTTAGAGGAAATGCAGCTGTGAGGGGAAGGCGGGCGGGCAGCTATATAAAAAAAAACCAACCTAACTACACCTAGCCAGAATTTGAAACCTGACCTCCCGTCACCAGCAAACCAGACTAAATGAGCCTGACACTTGAGGCCAGTTTCACAGTCAGACACCCTCTTTGGTGGCCGCATGGTCTAAACTATAAAGCGTTACTCTCACAATAGACTGGAGTGTCTAAAATGGGGAGATTTGGCTTCGATCCCAGTCGAATGTAATGAGAGTGGTTTTCCTAAATGGTTTTCCACTCTACTTCCACGCAAATGCGGGTTCACTTCCTCTAAATTAAAACTTTCTTAATCCCTAACACATTAATGCAATTATTACATAGGCGTATAACACGAACTGGTAGTGAGATGTGTTTCTAGAAATAAAAATTAAATAAATAATACACAGTCAGACATAGTACGTCTCAAGTTTGGTGCTGTAATAAATACAAGATGATACCTACTTACTTAAACTCGAATGAAACAATTTTCGCATATGAAAATGGGCCATTCCATTCTGGTCTAGGTAGGTGTTGTCCTGTATTTAGTATAGCACCATACTTGAGACGTACTAAGTCTGACTATGAAACTGGCCCATTCCATTCTGGTCTAGGTAGGTGTTGTCCTGTATTTAGTATAGCACCACACTTGAGATGTACTAAGTCTGACTATGAAACTGGCCCATTCCATTCTGGTCTAGGTAGGTGTTGTCCTGTATTTAGTATAGCACCACACTTGAGATGTACTAAGTCTGACTATGAAACTGGCCCATTCCATTCTGGTCTAGGTAGGTGTTGTCCTGTATTTAGTATAGCACCACACTTGAGATGTACTAAGTCTGACTATGAAACTGACTCAGAGTCACAGCTGGAAGTATTTAGGGTGTTTTAATCTAAATTAATTTCCATCCTCCCACCATGCAAATTTGGGTACAATTCCTATAAAATCAACCTTTCCTAGCTCTTACAAATAGGTGTAATTAGATTCATGTGTATAGCCCAAACGACTAGGGAGACACAGTGCAAAGAAAATGGAAAAAAGCGAGAATTTTATAAAACACTAAAATAATGTACTCATAAGTAACCTCATCCTTGATGCCGTTCAAGATGATTGTTTTCTCTCGGCAAACGAAGTTGAAAATAATATATATATATATATATATATACTACGCGTGCTGTGATTCAACGCCCACCCCACGTATTTCCGCTCGTCGTCACCAGCACACGTAGGACACCAGGAAGAAATACGGTTGTGGCAGAGAGAGGTAGATTTCAGGCTTTTTAAAACAACCAATGCAATGAGAACACGGTGGGATAGCCCGGACATCGTGTACCAATGCCCGTTTAACTTTAGTTTATGAAGCGGTTCCCGAACTTTTGAAGTGCGAGGATCTCTTCTGAACTTTTAACTAACTGGACGGTGGTGAGTCGTGAAGTGCTATTGGGCTAAGTACAGCTTTTATCTTTTTAGCACCACGCCTTAGTAATAATAGTAATATTTAGCACCGCGTCTTACTAACCGTTCGGTTTATACGCTTAAGTACTAATTACGCTAATGGAGTAGGAATTTGGAGGGTTGAATTTAGAGGAAGTGAACTCGCATTTGCGTGGAGGAAGAGTGGAAAACCATTTAGGAAAAACCACCCCCAGTTCACCCGACCGAGATTCGAACCTCGATCTCCCCGTCCTCGGCGGTCGAGCTCAACACGACTAGCGCGTTAGCCAACTACGCCACTGAGGCACACGCCTCAGTACCCGTTGGGGCTTTACGCATACGCTAATTACGCTAATAGGATAGATATTAGGAAGGTAAAAACTTAGAGGACATATTCTCGCATTTATGTGGAGAAAGAGTGGGAAAACATTTAGCAGAAACCACCCTCAAGACACCCGAACCCCGACCCCTTCGTCACCAGTATTCAAGTCTAATACGAGAGTGACGCGTTAGACCATGCAACCACCGATAAGGGTTTTATGTATTACTTAGGTATGTGTTTTATTTATTTGTACACATGTTATTTGCAGATTTTAATGATATAAAATAAGGCCTAGATATGTGTTAATGAGGACGTACGGCTGGTGATTAAAATCAATATCTATTATGTACATTTTCTAAGAGCTGTGGCAAAGAGATTATATATATATATTTGTGAATAGGCAAGTTTAGACTAAATAATTCTGTATGGAATTTTCAAATAGCAAAATTTAATTATTTATACCTTTCAATTTAAGATAAATTTTAAGAATACATCGGTGACCTGGTGGTCTAGG
The DNA here is from genome assembly GCA_033556935.1 of Timema podura. Taxonomy (NCBI): domain Eukaryota; kingdom Metazoa; phylum Arthropoda; class Insecta; order Phasmatodea; family Timematidae; genus Timema; species Timema podura. The sequence continues at coordinate 61,851,190 of JAVRXN010000001.1, forward strand.
GGTAAGGTGTCATCCTAGGGGTCCGGGGTTCAATCCTCGGTCCCGGCACAGATTCATCTGATTGCCAAACTCTTCCTTCACCTCTGACAAGAAGTGTATTAATCACAACTTGTGAATGTGTGGAATACCAGGCCTCCACCGTGGTTCGGATCCCACGTTAAACTGTAGGTCCTCCATTTCATCTCACAATCACCCCACCATTACACATTAGCGTAAGTGCGTATAACCCGAACGGGTAGTAAGACGCGGTGATAATAATAATAATAATAATTTAAAAATACATCTAAATAATGGGACGTGACCCCTTATTTTGTATGAGTTACACTGGTCACTCGCTGATCACTGTTTTGTCTTGCACAATATTTCCTGTTAGCATAGCCTCCATGTTACATGAGGGCTACCTGCATTTGCGAGGCATAATTAGTCGAGATACATTTACATATTTATAATGAGGTGCTTAATGAGATGACTTGTACAATTAACTTGTTTTAAAATATAATTAATCCTTTTGAAGCGATGAAAGTTACATTCTCAAATCAGGTTTCGCGTCCACCTTGCTTCATTAGTTTGATTTATATAATTCATGAGTTTTAAGGTACGTATTCACTTGAGCATTTTACTTGGAACGAACAGAACTAACCGAACAAATGCTCAAGTGAATACGTACCTTAAATTACACTTTCACAAAAATACTACCACATATGTTGAGGGAATAGGTATTAGCTGCCATATTATCAGAGAGTTATGTGAATTCATAATAAATACGTTGACATAAATTATTCATATAATTTTGTATGAAGATTTGTTGGAGTTTTCATCCCTACCCCTTTGAGCTATACACATATAACTATACAGAGTGTACCTGACACGTGGGACCCACTTCTGCGGTAGACAGGATGTACAAAAACAATTAAAAGAGTTCATATAAACCTGTGTCCCATTTGACCTTGTTTCTGAGTTGCAGCAAAGTGGTTCCATTAGACTGTTTGTGTACCATACTCGATAACTCTCGACCTGTTGACTAGGTATGTTCTCTGGGTTATATCATCATGGTATTTTGATAGAGTGTGGTATTCTATAACACTATGATTGCAGGCTTGCATTCAGGTCGAAGGTGGCTATTTTGAGCACTTCCTATAATGTTAAGCAGTTCCACATTACTAGAGTACAATCATGCCTTTAGCTTGGAAACAAGGCCAAATGGGACACTTGTTTATATTAACTTCTCTAATTTGGTTTTGTGTCTCCTGTCCACCGGTGAAATGGTTCCCATAGGTTACGATGCACCTTGTATATATAGCACCACGTCTTACTAACCGTCACCTGCTTCGGTGACCACATGGTCTATGGCGTCACCCTCGTGTTAGACTATACGGCTGATGACAGGGAAATCGGGGCTCGAATTCCGGTAAAGTTTACCGAGAGTGGGTTTTCCTAAATGGTTTTACATTCTCCATACACGTAAATGCGGGTACACTTCTTCTAAATTCAACCTTCCTCATCCCTAACTCATTAGCATAGTTAGTACATAGGCCTATGCGTACAACGTGAACAGGTAGTAGGACGGGGTGCTAAGTAAAGAATACTAACTATTCAGGCTATAACACATGTGTACTAATTATGCTAGTATGTAGGGGCTGATGAATTAAGAGTTCAGAGGCAACGCACCCACATTTGCGTGAGATGAAAGGAGAATATAATTTAGGAAAAAAATACCCTCAGTACATTCTAACGGGATTCGAATCCTGATCTCATCATCACCGTAACCCAGTCTAATGCTTGAAGGATGCCCTTATACATGTCCGTGTTTAGTTACAAGCCAGAGTGTTAAATGTGGCAACTCCGCTTGTAGTGACGTCATGAGGCCTGGCAATCTGCTGGCTCTTACGGAGATTTGTGTGGATATTTTACAGTTTTCTTCATTTAAAGACTGAAGAGTCACTTTGAACAATACTAAACATGTTTTACTTTTATAATTAAACGAAAATAAGAGAGGTTGAGAAATACAACATATAAACATGTAAATAGTAATTTTAAAATACATTTTAAATGTAAGGATTATGTACCGTTCACAAATATTATTAGAATATTATTATGAAACTTACAAAAGCTGGAAGCTTAGAAATAGCATTTATTGTTGTACTAATCCTAAGTCCCGGGTTCAATTCCCATGTCGATGTGTAGCAATTTAGCAACTATTTTAAATAAAATTAAGAGTGTTGGTTGTGTAGTTGCTTTGAATACCTTCCCAGTCTTAGGATATAGAATTTTGAAACACTACTCTTGTAAAATGTTAGAGTTTTCTTCTTTTCTAAACAAGAATTTTCACTGCAAAGTTTATCATTCCTATGCTTGATGTGGTTGAAAATAAGTAGGGTTCGTCATCATTCCGTGAAACATTAAAGAAAATTACCATTCATAAACTACACAACACCTAGTGTTAATTCTTACACAGAAAGAACTACAAAATATTCAAGTTTCTGTAAAGGGAACTGCCCGCACGTATGCTCCATTCACGGTAGGAATTACTCTCTGAAAGGTCTTTTTTACTACCAAAATCCTACTATATAATAGCTTTCTGGTAGGGAAAAGGGCCTTTCAGAAAACAATTCCTACGCTGAACAGACTTTAGTTTCCTCGGTTAGCCGCTAGGAGGAAGTAGTAGCAAAGATGGCACTGAACCAGCGTAAGAAGGCATGGCTGATGCCACAGCTTAATGAAGACAGAGATGATTACATCTATCAACAAGATGGCTGTCCGCCTCATTACCACAACTAAGTACGACGGTACCTCAATGAAAGCTTGCCGCAACCTTGGATAGGACGTACAGGTCGCGATGATGAATGCGGTGGCCACCCCGTTATTCGGATTTAACCCCATGTGACTTTTTATTGTGGTGATTCGTGAAGGATACTGTATTTGTGCCCCCACTCCCTGCTAATCTCCAGGAACTTCTAAACCGTATCACTGCGGCTCTGACACTGATTGAACTTGACATGCTCACACAATTGTGGGATGAAATGGACTATCGTCTAGATAATGTCTGCAGCATCTGCAAAGGTGGACACATTGAGAATTTGTGAAGTATGTGAAAAAAAATTAGGAGAGTTTACCTTTATTTCAGTGTAATAAAATATAGTATATGTTATATAATTTATGAATATTAAATTTTTTAAATATTTCACGGAATTATGACTAATCCTTTATATTTCTAAGCGTTGGACGAAACTAAAGAAAATAATTCACGCAAGGAATTAACGCAGAAACAGCTGTTATAAATTATCTAAATCTGGATCCTTACAATTGTATTTATAGGTCAAACACAAGAAAAGTTTTTTAGTACCACGTCTTACTATCCGTCCGGGTTATACGTTTATGTACTAATTACACTAGTGATTTTAGGAATTATGAAGGTTATATTTAGAGGAAATGTACCCGCATTTTTTGTGGAGGGAGCGTGGTTAACCGTTTAGTAAAATCCACCCTCATTAGACCTACACCCGACCGAGATTCTAACCTCGACCTTACCATCATCGGCAGTCTAATCTACTGAATTAGACCATGCGGCCACCGAAGCGGGTCTACAGGAAAGGTTGTTTTCAATTTTTGTGCTAAAGAAACTTATTTTCGAACTTTGTGTTATTTTTAAAAATAATTCATTATCGTATGTCCAATAACTCCAATCCTCAAAACGGTTGTTGAAGGACGAGTTAGTCCTCTTCTGGTAGGATCATTGAAATAGCTATCATCTGTATCACTACCAAATAAAAAAATCAATGCAACAGCTGCATTCCAAACGAACATATGATTTGTACTAAGCATAACTAAAGTAGCTCTATGGCTTCTTTGGTGCTGACTGACAGCTCACAGCTAACTTATGACAGTCATAATTTAGGTATATACCTAAATTATGACTGTCATAAGTGACAGCTGCTAAACACATGTTTTTGCAGATGATATGGTTCGGCGTAGGGATACATAATTTGGTCTGGTAACTTTTCAGAGCTGTTAGCTGTCAGCTGTCAGTCAGCACCAAAGAAGCCCTGGGGCTACTGTACAAATGTAGAAAACCAAAAGTTCTGGAATCATCTCAGCTGTTAATTGAATATCACTGATCACATCCACAACATTTTCATCTATCGTATGTTTTGCTCTGTGACCCAAAAGATAATGCAATAGAAGCGCGAATAACGCAAAGTTTTAAATCGAGTAAATTACACGAGAAACAAAAAATCCCGAACAGTAAAACAAACCGAACTAAATAAGTAATACTGCACGTGGCCGCGTTGTCGACCGGGCTCAACGCAGTGTTGCCAAACTTCAGTACTGTTGCCTGTAAACTAAAGACGACCGTGCCTTATACCTTTGGAAGAAAGAATTCGATGATCGTAAGCATGTAAGTACAGTAGACTTTCGATTTTCCGGGGCAATTGAGGGGAGGGGAAGCACGGATAATAGAACTCACGGATAGTACAAATAATCTTCATCTGTTTACCATCGCCATTCAAAATTTGCTGCCCTTTGTTTCTACTTATTTATGTGAAAAGGGATTTTCCACAATGGTAAATATTAAAACAAAGCAGCGAAATCGACTCCTGCACGTGAATAGCATTAAATCATACAGTTGAAACAATAATATACAAATTAGAGGAAAGTGTTCAACAGCAGAGGTCCTATTAAATACATTTAGGTAAGCTTTTATTAGTTTGTTTTATTATAATCACTGATCAGTAAATAAACCTAGTATTTTAGAATAAATCTTAATGATCAATATGTTAGTAAAAACTAGGGGGGCGTGAAAATATATTAGGATATTAAGGGGGCCGTGAGTAATAAAAGATTAGACACCACTCACCACGTGACTGACCAGTGACCACTGATGCTGGAAGGACTAGTTTTAAAGAGTTGGGAGCTATGTGAATGCGATGGTTTATAGTAATCATGTCTCAAAGGTATTAAAGCGAGCTTTGAATTGTTCTCAACTTCTATTTTTTTTTCTGAATCCACTTTTACGCTTTTGATTAGAAAACTTTTGTTTTAAAATAAACATGTTTATGGACCTCCCTTGATATTTTCATTGTTATAAAAAAAACTTTAACGTAGTATGCTATTAAAATTGATTGAGGTTATTCTAATTAATCATTAAAAGTTCAATAGATATTGTGGTATTTTCTATAGCCTATATCAATGGAAATGTTAGATAAAGTCCACAACAATGTTTATTTTAGAACAAAAGTTTGTTAATCTAGAACGAACAAATCGCAAAATAGAAATGAAATGCTTGAAACAATTTAATAAATTGCTTGAACACTTTTAAGGTGGATAATTGGTAAAAACTCATTTAAACTTTGTTGATTTTTAAAAAAAAAATATTCACACTTTTGACTTTCTAATTGAAAGAGAAAGTATTGTAATCATGATCATTTCTGACCCCAATATTATGAAGAATATCTACGTTTCATGTACTCTCAAACCCAAAAAAGAGGATTTTACTATTCTGTCTGACTCTAGGTCTGTATGTCTGTCTATTTGACCCTGGCCACAGATCTGAAACAGTTTGATGAATTTTGTTCAAACTTGATATGCTGTATGGATATAACTCAATCCAATTTTTTTGCACCCTAGCCCTTAAATTAAATACTGATAAGTGAAGAGTGATTTTTGAAAATCAAAAATTTTCAAAAAATTGTTATAACAATTTTGTTTAAAATAATTATCTAAGGAGGTTTTGACCCGACAAATAACATTAAACTTTTTTTGGCGTGTAATTATTTTAAAGATAGTTAATTAATTCTTTTTAATGGCTCTAACGATTTTTACTTTCTCTCTATCTTACAGGTAGAAAAAGTATTGTGATCGTCAAAAAAATCGAACTCGAGATTTTGATGAATTTTGACGTTTCATGACTTCCTGAATCCGAAAAAGTGGTTTTTGAATTTCCGTCTGTCTGTCTTTCTGTCTGTCTGTCTGTCTGTCTGTACCTCCAACTAGAGCCTAAACTATTTTACCGATTGAGCTGAAACTTGATATCTAGGGTTTTCATAGGGTTGCCCCGAGGGGTTTTTGGAATTGGATATCTACCCCTAAAATTAAGGGTAGTTTACTGAAGGGCAAAAAGAGAAAAAGTCGATTTTCTCAAAATCGGCTCTAACGATTTTGATTAAATTTCATTTATGAACATTAATAAATATTCCAAACAAAATGGCTACTCTCAATATTTCGGCAAAATCGTTTTAAGGGCTCCGGTCTGATGCGTAAATTAACATTTTTTATAATAGCTCCGAAACTATTTGAGATATGAAATTACTTAGCATTACAAATATGTATATATATTTATAATACAAATATTTTATTCGAAACATATTTTTATAAAATCAATAACTTTCAATATATACGCAATTATATATATATTTTTAACTTTTTGGGCATTAAAGCTTAAGTATTGCGACCGTAAGAAAAACTAACCTGAAATGTTGATGGATGTCGACGTCTCATGACCCCCGAACCCTTAAAAATAGTCTTTGCAATGCCGTCTGTGTGTCTATTAAAACTTAAAATTAAGGGTAGTTTACTGAATGGCAAAAAGAGAAAAAGTCGATTTTCTCAAAATCGGCTCCAACGATTTTGATTAAATTTCATTTATAAACATTAATAAATATTCCAAACAAAATGGCTTCCCTCAATATTTCGGCAAAATGGCTTTAAGGGCTCCGGTCTGATGCGTAAATTAACATTTTTTTAAATAGCTCCGAAACTATTTGAGATATGAAATTACTTAGCATTACAAATATGTATATATATTTATAATACAGATATTTTATCCGAAACATATTTTTATAAAATCAATAACTTTCAATATATACGCAATTATATGAATTTTTTTAACTTTTTGGACATTAAAGTTTAAGTATTGCGACCGTAAAAAAAAAACTAGCCTGAAATGTTGATGGATGTTGACGTCTCATGACCCCCCGAACCCTAAAAAATAGTCTTTGCAATGCCGTCTGTCTGTGTGTCTATAAAAACTTAAAATTAAGGGTAGTTTACTGAAGGACGAAAAGAGAAAAATTTGGTTTTCTCAAAATCTGCTTAAACGATTTTGATTAAAATTCGTATCTAGGCGTTGATTAAGATTATAAATAAACTGGCTATTTTCATTTTCCTATGAAAATGATTTTTAGGGTACATTACAGAAGCGTTAATTTCCGTATCTCCACAACTATTGGAGAAACTAAACAACTTATCATTGCAAAATTGTAGGACTATTAGAAATAAAAAACTTTTATTTGACATATATTTTTATAAAAACAGCAGTTTCTGAGATATTTGCAAATATATTAATACAATTTTGTGAGCTTTAGTTGTAAACATATACTACTTAAGTCTTAACGCAATAATACTCCAATGCCATAGAGTAATTAAATATAAGTAAGTATCTAAAAAAAGTATGTTATTTTTCCTTAAATCTCTTACGAGAAATGTTTGCATAGCAATGATCTATCTCCATTTTAGACTCAATAGTCAATATTTACATTTTTTATTGGTCAAAATGTATAAATGAATAATTAAATATCAATGCGATGACTTTGAGATCTGCAACACCTTATAAAATGTTAAAACTTTAACCAGAAATCGAAATTTTAATACGAAGTGTTGACCCTTGTGGAAGACATTAAACTGTTTGAAATGCTCTTAGGTGGACAATGATGCGCCTCTTTTCTCATTGATTCTATATCATTGTATATTATTTTATGCGTGTTCTTATGTGGAGTGGTGATGATACAATGTACATTATTCCGTTCAGAAATCTTACGAGTTTATAGAAAGAGAGAGAAAGTCTGTGCGGTGTGCCGTACCATTTATTTTTTATGTATAGGCCTATCTCGGGAGTGTATGACATGAGAAATAAAAATGTATACTTGTTTTTCGCGGAAAAAATTGTTTAGGGTAAATTACTGTTGACTAGTTTTTTTAAATTTGATATACTGAATTTAAAATTATTTTAAAAATTTTGTTCAAAGAGAAAGCCTACCTGATAAGTTTTTAACAAAATAAATAATTTTATATGTTTGCAATTCTTCAAAATATTCATTTAATAGTAGTTTACAGATTTTTTAAATTAGAATATTAAAAAAAAAACTTTGATGTATATTTTTCAAAATTAAAATCTGGGAATATTTTACATATTGGGGTGAAAAGAATAGGGGGGAATTGTTGACAAGCACTTAAGCCAACCTTAATACTATTCCCACCTTGGTGCCAGCATGGTCTAAGGCGTCACTCTGCCAATAGACTAGACTGCCAATGACATAGAGATCGGGGTTCAAATCTTGGCTGAATGTAGTGAGTGGTTTTCCTAAATGGTTTTCCACTCTTCCTCCACACAAATGCGGGTACACTTTCTCTAAATTCAACCTTATTCATTATTAAGCTCATTGGCGTATAGTGCGTAATGCGTATAACCTGAACAGGTAGTCAGATGTGGTGCTAGAAAAACATTATTTTAACTATCCTTTTGATGATAAATTGAAAATAAAATCCAAACAAAATAATGGCAGCTAAATATAAGTTATGAGGTTTTTTAAAAAAAATAAAAGTGTTCATATCATTGAATCCCGGGGCAAGGGGATATATTCGTTTAGGCTTTGATTTTAATATTATATATTTAATATTTATAATATTTAGCACCGCGTCTTACTACCCGTTCGAGTTATACGCTTAAGTACTAATTACGCTAATGGATTGGGAATTGAGAAGGTTGAACTTAGAGGAAGTGAACCCGCATTCGCGTGGAGGGAGAGTGGAAAACCATTTAGGAAAAACCACCCTCAGTTCACCCGACCGAGATTCGAACCTCGATCTCCCCGTCCTCGGTGGTTGAGCTCAACACGACTAGCGCGTTAGCCAACTACGCCACCGAGGCGGGTATTTTAATATTGAAGCTGGTAATCCAACACCTTAGTTCAGTCGGTAGCGTGTCTGTCTACTGAGCTAGCGGTCCCGGATTCAAGTCCCGGATATGGCCAAAAAATTTACCACTGCTGAAATGTGGGTTTACCCTTTCACATTGATAAATTAATGGCCGGGGACCGGATGTTTTGCCTGTCTTTGTCTTAAGTTAAATTATAAGACTTATGAAGCTATGACAGGCCTAGCAAGCCGGTAGTGGAAAATATTTGGCTTGAATAAAAAACTGACTCAGGCCCCAGGCTGGAAACAATAATGGATGTAAAATAAATTGAAGGGTAACGAGCGCTGTAATAATATGTGAGCGTGAGAGGAAAAATGTAATCGCTGTTATTGATTTATTTTGACTCGTTTGATCATGTTTTCGGTCTTAGCATCCTTAGGAGAAATTGAATCAAATCGTTATTCTAAAACTAAGAATATCACGACCTGATTGTCCTTATTTTTGGCTGAAATTTTTTTAAAGGAAAACAAAAATTGAAAATTTTACCTAAATAGAAAGTTTTCCCAAAAAAGTCAGGGGAAAACTTTTCATTTTACATCTTTAGAAGGAACGGTCCTTTCACTTGAGGGATGGAGGTCAATGCCAAGATTTTATTACCGCTTAATTTATAAGTTTTAACAAAAAGGGTTCTTTAACGGCCAAACATTTTTTATTACTTCGTGTTTCACTACCCATCTAAAATATAGGCATTTAATTAAGCTATTCGTCTAAGGATGACAAATCTGGAGTAAATGTACCCACATTTACGTGGAGGGAGGGTGGGAAGCCATGCTCGGCCGGTATTTGAGTCCTCAGGCCAACCAGAACAAATGCATAAATATCACCGCGTCTTACTACCTGTTCAGGTTGTACGCATATATGATAATTAGTCTAATGATGTAGGGATGATGAAGGAAGCATTTTAGAGTTAATCTGTCAGCATTTTCCTGAAAGGAGAGTGTGAAACCATTTTAGGAACCACCACCCTCAGTAGATCCGACTGGGATTCGAACCCCGATCTCCCCGTCATCAGCAGGCCAGTCTAACACGAGTGTGACGCCTGAGACCATTCGGCCACCGAAATGGGCCCCGTCTTCAAACATTTTCAACATACCATTTAGATACTACCTTTCTTTGTTATTATTGATGCTATCAGATTCTTGTGAAATATCAAACAAGCAATCGAAGGACTGTTTTAATCATCGCTGATCGATTGAGAAGGGTGAATGGCGTGACCGACACGACTGGTCGTTAAAGCCGCCGCAGTTACCGTGCGTGTCCCACCCTACGCAGTTCCGGTCTTGCAGCCATATAGCAGAGCCCGCATTGATGAGATTACGTAGCTGTTTCACTGTCTCATTAACGACCGCATCTACATTATCTTTCTCATCACAGTCCGTGAATATATTATCAAAGTTATTTGATGACGTAATTCATTCAATAAAGTAGTTGGTATGTGTTGCTCTAATTTTTTGTTTTCTATCCATTAAACTTTTCAAATTGTTAAAACAAATTTCATATCGTCTTACTGCTCGTCCAGGGTGTACGCATCTTTTTAACAACGCCAATGGGCTATGGATAAGGAGGGTTGGATGTGTAGGCAGTGTACCCGCATTTGCGGGGAGCGAGAATGCGGAACCATTAACACCTTTAGTACGCCCGGCGATATCGTAATCTAAAACTTTCGGTTTCCTGGATTCAGCCCGCAGACTAGTTTTATCTGGCCCGCAAAAGATTTAATATTAAAAAATTATGTTCATAAAAATAGACTAACAACTAATTAGTATATGTAAAATATAAAGTTGAAATTCTTTGCTCGATATTTTCTCCAAACCAGCCACATTTTTAGAGGCACTCGGCTCACGATATCAAAAAGGTTGCCAACCTCTGGTCTTTGACGATGTAAATATGGAAATAGCGCGAATGTTTAGGAAGATGGGTGACCTGGTGGTCTAGGAGTAAGGTGTCAGACTTCTGTGCTAGGGGTCCGGGGTTCAATCCTCGGTCCTGGCACAGATTTATCTGATTGCCAAACCCTTCCTTCACCTCTGACAAGATGTTTATTAATCACAACTTGTGAATGTGAGGAATGCCAGGCCTCCACCGTGGTTCGGATTCCACGTTAAACTGTAGGTCCTCCATTTCATCTCACTATCACCCTACCATTGCACATTAGCGTAAGTGCGTATAACCCGAACGGGTAGTAAGACGCGGTGCTATAATAATAATAATAATAATAATAATAATAATAATAATAATAATAATAATAATAATAATAATAATAATAATAATTTAGGAAGATGCGATGCATAAAATAAAATCTGTTGAAGGGGCCTAGATACATTATATGAAGTGAATAATTCAGTCATAAAATAGGACAATATTCTAGTTACCCGCTTCGGTGGCCTCATGGTCTAAGGCTCTACTCTTGCAGTAGACTAAACTATCGATGACGGGGAGATCATAGATTCAAATCTCGGTTGAGTGTAATAAGATTTTTCCAAAATAAATTTACACTCTAATTTCACGCAAATGCAGCTACACTTCCATTAATATAACCTTCCTCGTCCTTAAAACCATTAGCGTGATTATTAAATGGGCGTATAGCCCAAAAGGATAGTAAGACAAGGTGCTAAAATAAATTCTAGTTCAAGGGTCAGCAAACTTTTTCTGAGAAGGACCAGATGGTAAATATATTAGACTTAACGAAGTAGACTAAGTAGATCAAAGTGAGGATATTATTTACTTATACATAAGAAAGAAAACTAAATTTATAAAAAAAATTAACAAATAAAATACAGAATATAATTGTTTACAAACAGATTTTTGAAAATGTAATAAGAAACGTGGAATTATTTTTATTATTTATAATCACGCTTAATTGGGGTTCATAGTTAGTGTTCACCATCATCAAATTTAATTGTAAAGCTCATCATAAAATAAACACAATGATTTGTTTCTTCTTCTTTTTTGTCATCGCTTCTCACTAACCATTTGAGTCATACGGTCTAGATTCAATGAAAAAATAATTATTCGTCAACCGTTAATTAAAAATGCGATATTCAGATACAACTTTTCTCTTCACTTTTGTACTTATTGAGAAAACAGCGAAACAGAAGGAATAGGAGATCCTGGGTGAATCCCGTGTTACAAACGCGTAATGATAAGGGATTGTTTGCAATATTTTATCAATATTCTAGACAATTTGAAATTTTTTTAACCACACCAAGATGTCAGTACTTACCTTTGGTGAACACTTGCTTGCATTGCAAGGCTCGGTGAAAAACTAATATTGTATTTTGAAAAAACACGCTCACTGAACAAACAACTCTGACAAATTTATCTTGAGAGATGTCTGGAGAAGATTGGCCGCTCTTGTTTCATCTGCCAGTACACTCACTACCTGCCATTTAACGACATTGCCTACTTGGAGATTTCGAAAATATTTTGCGAAGTGGGTTGCATCTTAACTTGACTCACCTAAGCGCTCTAAGCACTAACACAATTAGACACCAATGTAAGAAATAGAAAGAGATGGAATTAGACGAACAGTTCTTCCAGCGAGGCCTCTCATCATTGTGCTGATAGTACTTCCCCTCTTCCACTGACGAGTTTTCACACTCTCCATACTATTTGCTTCTTGAAAACATTGACTTGGTTTTTAAAATAGCCCTTTTCTTGTTTCCTATTCTAGATAGACATATGCTTCCACGAACTTTTCAATCTACATCCTGGCAGGAAGATTCCTACAGGCCATTTTCATGACCAAGACAAATAGCCCAAGTTGTAAAGGATATATAAAAAATAAGTTTACAGAAAAACTACTTCCAGATTTTTTTAAAAATGTGACACTGTGGGACTATTTTTAGAGTTATTTAAGAATTTATAGTTTTTATTTCAATGTTATAATATATTTTAAACTCGCTGAGTAAAGCGTAAATTCGTTAACATTTTTCATAAACATAGGAAATCTTATATTGACCTGCCGTGACGTCATAGGTAAATTCTGTTCACGATAGTTTTTTACCTGAATGACAGTTTCGGGCTGCCAACACTTGTAAAAGATCACTGTTTTGTTATAGATATAAGTTTTTAATTACTTGTTATATTTTACAATTAAAATAACGTAAACTTAAGTTTTCTCCCATTATTTTATTAATTTTAATAGTCTCTTTTATCTTACCCAAAATAATATTTCAAACCTAATAAAAAGTATTTATTCTTCTTTTTTAAATGTAATCGATGATGTGTAATATAGTACATACATTAATACTTTTTAATACAATCATCGTATTTAATTGGAAAGGAGAACATAATTGTCCTTTTTTTATACATATAAAATAAATTATTTTATGATTATTTTATCGTATTTCGAAATATTTAACCAAATAAAATATTTGTATCAACTACGTGGTTGCATTATTCTAAGAACTCGTTTGCGTAATCATTAATCACATGGTTTAAGTTCGTCAGTCGTCACTTTGAAGCTATATTTGTTAGAGCTTTTGAGAAAGTAGTGTGAGTAATAATTTTTTAAGGGCCGGTCTTATGACTACGGGCTGAATATTGCTATCGGGAGGTTAAAGTTAGCTACCAGTTTTATGAACGGAATTTATTTACATAGAAAAAGCAATGTTGGTACTCTTTTTACTGGTGTGCGCATGCGTATAAGCCCAGACGCAACCGCTACAACCTAGTGAGTGGCGAGAACGTTCAACATTTGTTAAATAATGGCGGTTAAACGAGTGTGAGGAAACAGATGGCGTTACGTGGGAGCAGAAGCAAAGCTGTTTTGCAAATACTAATTTCGGTGTCTGCCAAAATGTGCGCAATAATTTGGTACAACGTTTACAAAATTTCATTTACTGTACTCACATTTAAATAATTTGTTCTTATACAACTCTACAAATAGCTTGTCATTTTTTTTGTAAAAGTGTGAATTAACCTAGAACCTGGGCCTGTGCTTACTTAACACGAGAACCAAGATTTTAATCTAAAAACAGATTCTGCTAGGCGAAACCTCATTAAAAACAATGCGTCACTATGGCAACATCCATTTTAACTTTCAGATAAAAGTTATCAGGTACTTAAACCTCCCGATAAAAATGTGATGGATAAATACATTTTATCTGGCAGATAAATGCTATCTTGCAGTCACAAGACGCACTTTTAACTTATCCACCAGATAGAAATATTTATCTACCAGATTAATATTTATCCAGGAGTCATAAGACCGGCCCTAAGTGGAATAAAATGATAAAAAAAGCTTTGTGCCCGGCCTCAAATAAATATCGATAATATTGGCCTAAATCACTGTGATTGACTATCACATTCATACACTACCATCTGTTTTCATTACAGTTAGCCGAAGTGACAGATGTCGGCTGTTGGTGAAGGGATACATTAGGGACTATTTCTAGTAACCTTTTGAACTGTCCTCAAAGTAAACTCCGGTGGTGAATGAACTTTAATCATATGTAAACATCCGGTGGCCTGCACGTCACCCGGTATCCCAGTGGCCGCAGTAATCTAAGTGCGCGCTGTCCCATAACCATCCTCAATAGACGCGGGCGACCTAAACAAGACGCAAGAAATGGCGGGGAAATACCCCAACCTTCTCGTCACCAGCAAACTAAACTAGACGATCTTAACGTTTAGTCCACCTGCACACCGATGTGGGGGATACAGATAAATTATTTTACTATAAATACTATTGTATTCATTAGTTCCTGTTGTAATTTTAGTGTTCTACCAAACGTATTTATTATTATATTTTTAAAGTAAATTTTTGACATTGCTGACCGTTATTTACCTTTCTCTTCCACTGACCTACATCCACGAGAGTAGTTAAATAATAAATGATACGTTTAGCGCCATTTTGAGTTTGGTGTTCGTAATTTACACTTTACCATGAAAACTCCCCTGCTCTAAATGGTGCTGGAGTAACCCCCCTCGAATCTAGACTCTCCTTTCTTCCAGCGCTTGGGTGGTGTATGCTGGAGGAGGGGTGTGTCTTAGCTTCCCAAACCCTCTTATCACTTTAGTCCTCTCACTAATTTATATAAGACTACATCAGGGAGAAGACAGCCCCAGGATTAATTTATATTTAAACAGTCACAAACAGATCCGCTCCCATAAATTTGTTTTGGGGGAGTTTCTAATTCGGTGACTTGTAAAGTGATGGCAAGGATTGTATTTACATTAAAACCCTCTTGAAACCATTAAAATAAATTTAAACATAGTTGAGGTAAGTCCAATTTTCATAGGGAGGTTTTTTTTTCTGACAGCTAGAAAAGTTACTATCATATATTCATACGGCAAGTCACGTGATTTACGGCTGTCACCCCCTCGGTGGCGTAGTTGGCTAACGCGCTAGTTGTGTTGAGCTCGACCACCGAGAACGGGGAGATCGAGGTTCGAATCTTGGTCGGGTGAACTGGGGGTGGTTTTCCCTAAATGGTTTTCCACTCTCCCTCCACGCAAATGCGGGTTCACTTCCTCTAAATTCAACCCTCTCAATTCCTAATCCATTAGCGTAGTTAGTACTTAAGCGTATAAACCGAACGGGTAGTAAGACGCGGTGCTAAATTATTATTATTAATTATTATTATTATCTACGGCTGTCACTTTTAATAGATATTATCAATACCTTTTTTCAGCACCAAGTCTTACTACCCGTTCGGGTTGTAAGCCTTTGCACTAATTACGCTAATATGCCAGGAATGAGGACGGTTGATATTAAAGGATGTGTACCCGTATTTGCGTGGCGGGAGAGGGAAAAACATTTACGAAAAGGTCACCATCAGTACAGCTGACCGGGATTTGAACCTCAATCTCTTCGTCATCGGCAGTCTATTATATTACGAGAGTGAAGTCTAGAGGCACCTTCACAAGGTGATATTGAAGCTACCGGGTTACTACCTTGTCACTTTAGACCAAATCTCCCAAATATCGCCCAGTCAGTGGGTAAAGGCAATCAGATTGCAGACGATATTCGGATCGTCCAAGCGATATTTTGACTGACGGGTTGTCCTGTGAATCCAATCCCGTTCGCCGGCAATGTGAATCAGATTGCAGATTGGTTGCACAGTGAATGGACGTTAGCGACCGGATCCTTAACCTACTAGATGCACGTATGAATGTTTTGTCATCACGTGTTGGTTTCCCTGGTGTAGTTTGTGTGAGTGCACGTTTGCAATAGTTTAGTTTTTTCACGGTGATTTATGTGTATTCAAACTATATATTTGAAAGAATTCGTTGAAGCAAATCGTTTTCTTCCGTGCCTATGCAATGTAACTAGTAAATAAAAAATATATAATCACCCAAGGTAAACAACAAGGGTCAAAAACTGCATTTATATATAATGTATGCCCACACCTTGAACTGATGGAAACAAGATGGAGGAATGAGTGGTTGACAACCTAATCGCTTGTATGTATTAGTGAATGAGGGAACTTTGAGGGCAACTGAATCTCCCAGCATTTTACATCAACCACATTGTCAACCCGGTTGATTCAATATCACCTAGTGAATGGGAACTGGAAGGCAACCGAATCCAAGTAATTTCACACAATACATTGTTAAAACACGGTTCTTCAATTTTCGACCTAGTGATGGGGAACTCTGAGGGCAACTGACTCCCAGCCATATATAATCACAACGCAACCGGTTGATTCAATTACCTCGTGAATGGGAACTCGAGGCAACTGAACTCCAGCAATTTCACATCAATCACATTGTCAAACCGTTGCTTCATAATTCACTCGGAATGGAATCTGGGTAAACTGATCCGCAATTTAACTAACATTGTAAACCGGTTGCTTTCAATAGCCTAGGAATGGGAATCGAGGACTGAATCTCAAGTAATTTCACTAACATCACTTGTAAACCCGTTGGCTTCAATACGCCTTAGTAATGGAATGGTAGGGATGATCTCCAGCATTTCAGATCAATCACATTGTCAACCGTTGATTCAATATCACCTAGTGAATGGGCACCTTAGACGAGGCGGCCCCAAAGTGGTATTATCAACAGATACTTTATCTATAAAAAACATTATTATTTATTAGTGATACTTTTCAGGTGGGGTGAGGGAGAAGGATAATAACCCGCTCTCGGTACGTCTTTGATGGTAAACTTAATAGTTTAATAATACAAAAAAAACTTGCTCATAATTTATCGGAATTCAAGCTGGGCTAAGCTGAGAACTTTGAACTCATTTAAATGCTTATCGAAACCAAATATTACCAGCCCATTTCCACCGTTATTGCGAGTAGATAATTTACATGGATGATCAAAACCGCTCACACTGAATATCGACTAAATAACACTTTTAAGTGAAACATCGCCAATATCGACCTTCCTGTGTGAACCGCAGGATCTAAACGTGCTGTTTGAAAGTATTCTCTGTCCGAGGCTTTCAAGCGTGATTGATCCCCCTTACACGACCGCCGCGCCGGTACTTGACCCACAGCGCGCTGTCTGTCATAAACAGACCATCAGCAAACATTTTTAAGAGAAGAAAAAAAGAGGAAAGCCTCTGTAGGCCACTCTTTCTATTATTATTATTATTATTATTATTATTATTATTATTATTATTATTATTATTATTATTATTATTTTATTATTACTGGTTTATAGACATCAATAATATTTATCATAAGTGGCGGCTGATGATCACATGACTTGACATACCAATACGCGAAAGCCTGCTTCAGTGGCCCTAGTCTACGGCGTCAGTCTCACAATAGACAAGACTGCGGATGACAGGGAAATTGGGGTTCGAATCCTGGTTGGTTGTAAGGAGAGTAATTTTTTCCTAAATGGTTTTCCACTCTTACTCTACGCAAATACGGATACACTCCCTCTAAATCCAACCTTTATCGATCCTCACTCATTAACGTAATTAGTACATAAACGTATAGCCCGAACAGGTATAAAGACACGGTGCTAAAATAAACGTGAAATCAGATCTAGTCATTTTTCTGTCGGATAAGGTTCTTCCTATGAAAATTGTACTGTAGAATTATTTTTTTGTTGATTTGTTAATGAACTGTACACTATTATTTTGTATCACGCCACAACCTTCCTGACCATCCAGGCCCACCGCTCAGCCTAGAGTAGTGATGGGCACAATCGAGTAAAATTAATCCACTAGCTCGATTGTGTTGTGTAATCGGGAGTACTCGATTCTTTCGGGATTACTCGAGTAACTTTACTCGGACCGTGTTATTCTTTTATTTACTCTTTTCTTACCAGCTAAGTGAGAATCGACCTCATTGGCTAAACTGTTTATCATGCTATTTCCATTTAAAAGGTATATTCCCTTAGAGCTCATTTTTCACCAACAGTTTCTGCTCCTAGCCAAAAATGACCCTTTATGGTTTAAATGTTGCACATGCGTTTTCAATACAAAATACCCGCAGATGTAAGGTACACAATCGAAAAGCATGCTAACTAAGCGTATCACATTCTCCTTAGTAAAATATGATGGTTTATAAATTGAAACTAATTAGAGTAAGTTACAAAATAGAAAAAAAAAAAATTAAAACAGTTTTTACTTTTAAAAAGGTACAATTATTATCAATTCCTTTAACATGAATGTATAAATACAAGTTCATTTTATTAAAAAGGGCACACAACTTTTTTTTTGTGAGACATTTCTTAAAACGCGTACTTTCATATTGACTGTACATGTAACGTGAACCCTGGAAATAAGAGGGTGGAGGTCACTGTCAGTGTAGAGTGCCTACTACAGAAAAAGGTTACTAGCATGTTATTAGTATCGAATTCCATTGCAAGACTCCCGAGTCCCGAGTAATGTTGTACAACCGATTGCCACGGGACGATTCGAGTAGAATGATTCGCTAAAAATTACTCGAGTAGTTTTACTCGATGTTTTTTAAAAATAATTACTCGATTCTTAGATTAATTATTATTATTATTATTATTATTATTATTATTATTATTATTAGCACCGCGTCTTACTACCCGTTCGGTTTATACGCTTAAGTACTAATTACACTAATGGATTAGGAATTGGGAAGGTTGAATTTAGAGGAAGTGAACCCGCATTTGCGTGGAGGGAGAGTGGAAAACCATTTAGGATAAACCACCCCCAGTTCACCCGACCGAGATTCGAACCTCGATCTCCCCGTCCTCGGTGGTCTGGCTCAACACGACTGGCGCGTTAGCCAACCTCGATTCTTAGAATTACTCGATTGTGCCCATCACTAGGCCCCAAGAGTCCTGACTGGCTAACTCTACGT
This sequence comes from Timema podura, assembly GCA_033556935.1. Classification (NCBI taxonomy): domain Eukaryota; kingdom Metazoa; phylum Arthropoda; class Insecta; order Phasmatodea; family Timematidae; genus Timema; species Timema podura. The sequence goes on from JAVRXN010000001.1 coordinate 61,870,408, forward strand.
AACTCAAGTTGGCCCACCACATTGATGAAAAAAATATTTTTTTTTGTTCAATCGTTTGTGTTCTATTTGTGCTCATATGTGCCCGAAAATGAAGATTTGTGCTTTAAAATTAGGCATTCTAGAGAATATTTAATGTGGCGGGCTAACTTGAGCCTTCCATATATCATAACCTGTAGAAAAATCGAGTTCAAGCTGGCCCGCCACATTTTTAAATATCAATGTAACAAAATTCTGTTTTCACCACTCGTTTGTTCTTCGTTTGTGCTCATATGTGCCCGAACATGAACTTTTGTACTGTGAAACTAGGCCTTTTAGATAAGATTTAATTAAGGCGATCCACCTTGAGCTCAAGCTAGCCCACCACATATTGAAAAACAAAACATACCAAAATTATGTTTTCGCCATTAGTTTGAGCTTCGTTTGTGCTCATATGTGCCCGAAAATGAACATATGTGCTCTAAAATTAGAAAATCTAGAGAACAATTAATGTGGCGGGCTAACTTGAGTCTTCCCATAACATGTAGAAAAATGGAGTTCAAGCTGGCCCACCACATTTTGAAATATCAAAGTATCAAAATTCTGTTTTTGCCATTCGTTTGTGTTTCTTTTGTGCTCATATGTGCCCGAACATGATCTTTTATGCTGTGAAATTAGGCCTTTTAGATAACATAATATAATGAAGGCGATCCACCTTTTGCTCAAGCTAATCCACCGCATATTGAAAAACAAAACATAGCAAAATTCTATTCTCGCCATTCCATTGTGCTCTCTTTTTACTCATACGTGCCCCAAATTGAACATTTGTTCTCTAAAATTAGGCGAACTATAAAATATTTAATGTGAAGGCCTAACTTGAGTCTTCCCTATAGAGTAACCTGTAAGTAAACATGAGTTCATGCTGCCCCGCCATATTTTTAAAATGCTATTAATTGTTTCAAATGTTAATTATGTGATTATAGTATGGCACTATTTTATAAGCACGATTATAATATAATTTAAATGATGTGATAAAAATTGTTATAGAAACATATTATATTATTAAGCATCATGATTTCCTAAAGTTATGTCACCAAAATTTGTTTATTTAAACATTTAAGTCGATTATAGATTGGCATTAGTTTATAAAGATTTCCACCATTTCGAAAGGTTTTTTATTAGTCAAAGAAATTAATAGGGCACCCCACTCACCTCCTCTCTCCACCCCCTCCCCATGAATACCATAACCTGATTTTTAAATTCAAAACTTTCCAACGTCTATGATTATTTGGGGTGGTCCTCTTACACCGTTGGTGAATTTAAATTTTCTCCCATGCCAAAAAGTAAATTTTCTAATTCTTTTGGAAATATATCAGTTTACTCCTCCCCTCCTCCTCAGTTCCCACATTTCCAATTTGAAATTTTAAGAATTATTTGGTTATCTTATATGGTCTATTTACTTGGCTACTAAATTTCAAATTAACCAAATCGATAATAATGTTTCAGATTAGTTGTTGAAATTTATAATGTTCGGACGTAATTTTGGTATATGTTAAGATCTATTAACATACATGCAAAATTTAAATTTTCTACCCCCTCAAAATTGTTTTTTTATGCGGTTTGAGAATTTTAAGGGAACCTTCCCTCCCCATTTTCAACTCCTTCATTTTAAAACTCAATAATTAAGAACTTTATAAAGTTTTATATCTGTCTGACAAATGTCAATCTTCTAATACTGTGAGAAGTAGGCCTAACTTGGTCTTATAATTTTGGAAACACTACCCCCTTCACTGTCTGTCGACCTCATTTCTCTAACTCCCTCTTATGAATCCCAAATGCTAAGATTTATTTGGTTACCTAGATTTGTACTTCTACCTGCGTCCCAAATTTAAATTTCCTACCATACCTAAAAGTTTTGTACGCCCCTTATCCCCTTATTTCCTGGGATCCATTTATAACTGTTAAAAATTACATACTTTTATACTTATTTGGGGTGGTATCTTTACCGGCCTGCTGAATATAAATTTTCTACCATAATTAGAAGTAGTTGCTTCTAATAGTTTTGTAAATTTAGAACCCCTCCAATCCCAAATGTCTTATTCACTTTGAGGAGTTTCAAATTCTAAGATTAATTTGGTTATTTGGAATGTTCTCTCTAACTTTTCTCAAAAGTTTACTCTGGCTATAGCACAAAAGTTCATGTTCGGGCACATATGAGCATAAATGAAGCTCAAACGAATGATGAAAATAGAGTTTTGTTACATTGATATTTCAAAATTTGGCGGGCCAGCTTGAACTCAATTTTTCTACATGTTATGGTATAGGGAAGACTCAAGCTAGCCCGCCACATTAATTGTTCTCTAGATTTTCTAATTTTAGAGCACATATGTTCATTTTCGGGCACATATGAGCACAAACGAAGCTCAAACTAATGGCGAAAACATAATTTTGGTATGTTTTGTTTTTCAATATGTGGCGGGCTAGCTTGAGCTCAAGGTGGATCGCCTTAATTAAATCTTATCTAAAAGGCCTAGTTTCACAGCACAAAAGTTCATGTTCGGGCACATATGAGCACAAACGCAGAACAAACGAATGGTGAAAACAGAATTTTGTTACATTGATATTTAAAAATGTGGCGGGCCAGCTTGAACTCGATTTTTCTACAGGTTATGATATATGGAAGGCTCAAGTTAGCCCGCCACATTAAATATTTTCTAAAGGGGCCAGTTTCACCGCACAAATGTTCATGTTCGGGCACATATGAGCACAAATAGAACACAAACGATTGCAAAAAAAAAAAAAAATTCAGCAATGTGGCGGGCCAACTTGAGTCACGTCTAACTCTCCTAGCGGCGACATCAAACACTCTTTATCTCCTGGGACGCAACACGAATCATTGTAGTAACGTAGGTTTATAAAATACAAATATATATTGTTGCGTGGGCGTAGAAAAAGGAGGGTTGGCGGGTTCGAACACTCCTTGGAAACTGTTGGACCCGTCAAAAGGTGAGTCCACACAACACAGTAAATCATAAATAAGGTATGATATTTTTTTTTTTACATTTACTAGTAGATTTTGTACTCCATCAGTCAAATATTAATTTACCATTAATATTTTACCATACAAGATGCAATCTCTAAAAACCTTTTATTGTGAAACTAACTCTGCCAACAATTCACATAACATGCTCTTTTTTTGGTACTTCCAATATGATATTGTAGAACAAACGAGGTTTCTTGGAATAAAAAGAGCTAGTGGATCAAAGAAAGAGGGGAAATATTATTACCATCAACTGAAAGGAACCTTCAAGGGGCAAATATCAGTTACAATACAATAATTTTCATAGACCAATCCATCCAACTACGCTAACTTTAAACACATCTACTTACCTAAGTCTGAACAGTTTAACCCGTCCACTTAAGCTTGAGAACTATGACTGGTTATTGCAAGGTTTTAATAAGTAGTACTAAGCTACACTCTGATTTTATTTGAAAACTGTAAACTTATTTATTTATTTGAGATATTTGAGGCACACCTTTTGAACCGATATCAGCACACTAGAATGTCTATGAGCGAGAGTGAAAGGGCCTACCAATTTTGCCGAGAAAAGTACTCACATACCTTCCAGAGTTATTTTACATGCCACAATCGACATTCCCCTCCAAAGGGAGCTGTGCTATGAATTTTTATTGCTCAAGAAAAATTTGTCAACCTTGGTTGGGTTTGAAACCACGAACATCAGGTACTGAGGTGAGCACTTTACCCTAAGACCACCGATGTTTCCACAATGGTGGAGAAAAAATTACAATTGTATTTACATTCTTATTGCATTTGATTAATCATTTAAAGATAAATTATATTCTTAAATAATACGGGGTTTATAAACGTCTGCAACATATCTCAGTGGTATTCAATGTCATCATTATCAACGGTTTCCAGCCTGTAGCCTGGTCAGTTTAGTAAAATGCCTACATCTTCCTCTATTCTTCCACCACTCTTCCTCCTTTAATTGCTTCCATTCTTCTCCTCTCACTTATACACGTTCTGTTATCTGCTCCTCCCATCTCTTTCTTGGCCTCCCTTGCGGTCTTTTTCCTACATACTTCATTTCCATCTTTCTTTTTGGTATCCTCTCCTTCTACCTCCTCATTACATGCCCAAACCATCTCAGTCTTGCTTTCTCTTCTATATCTTGTACTTCCTGTAGCCCTGATCGTTCCCGTATAACTTCATTCCTAATCTTGTTTCTCCTCGTGACAACTAACATGATCCTGTTTGTTATTCCTCTGCTTTAGTCTAAATTTTACAATTCGTTGATATTGACACAAGAGCGTATAACTGATTTAATGATACTTACTCTATGGGAGCGGTTCTCAAACTGGGGCACGCGTACCCCCAGGGGTATGTGAGCACCTTTCAGGGGATAAGCGAGCAATTCTCGCGGTAAAGTTGGCAAAATAACAAGGGACTTATGGAAAACCATATTTTGTTGGTAGTTAGCATTATATGGTTATTTCCACCCCTCTTTTCTTCCTATTTGCCCGGCTGGAAACAGATTTTTGAGAATTTTCAACCCTCTACCTGACACGTTCTACATTAGCAGTTTATGTTGCGTTTATCAACAACATATCTCTTTGAGAGTCTTTTTACTTTCTCTCTATCTTACAGGTAGAGAAAGTATGGTGATCGTCAAAAAAATCAAACTCGAGATTTTGATGAATCTTGACGTTTCATGACTCCCTGAATCTGAAAAAGTGGTTTTTGAATTTCCGTCTGTCTGTCTGTCTGTACCTCCAACTAGAGCCTAAACTATTATACCGATTGAGCTAAAACTTGGTATCTAGGGTTTTCATAGGGTTCCCCCGAGGTGTTTTTAGAATTGGATATCTACCCCTAAAATTAAGGGTAGTTTACTGAAGGGCAAAAAGAGAAAAAGTCGATTTTCTCAAAATCGGCTCTAACGATTTTTATTAAATTTCATTTATAAACATCAATAAATATTCCAATCAAAATGGCTACTCTCAATATTTCGGCAAAATGGCTTTAAGGGCTCCGGTCTGATGCGTAAATTAACATTTTTTACAATAGCTCCGAAACTATTTGAGATATGAAATTACTTGGCATCACAAATATGTATATATATTTATAATACAAATATTTTATCCGAAGCATATTTTTATAAAATCAATAATTTTCAATCTATACGCAATTATATATATTTTTTTAACTTTTTGGACATTAAATTTAAGTATTGCGACCGTAAAAAAAAACTAACCAGAAATGTTGATGGATGTCGACGTCTCATGACCCCCTCGAACCCTAACAAAAAGTATTTGCAATGCTGTCTGTCTGTGTGTCTATTAAAACTTAAAATTAAGAGTAGTTTTATAAAGGGCGAAAAGAGAAAAATTTGGTTTTCTCAAAATCTGCTCAAACGATTTTGATTAAAATTCGTATCTAGGCGTTGATTAAGATTATAAATAAACTGGCTATTTTCATTTTCCTATGAAAATGATTTTTAGGGTACATTACAGAAGCGTTAATTTCCGTATCTCCACAACTATTGGAGAAACTAAACAACTTATCATTGCAAAATTGTAGGACTATTAGAAATAAAAAACTTTTATTTGATATATATTTTTATAAAAGCAACAGTTTCTGAGATATTTGCAAATATATTAATACAATTTTGTGAGCTTTAGTTGTAAACATATACTACTTAAGTCTTAACGCAATAATTCTCCAATGCCATAGAGTAATTAAATATAAGTAAGTATCTAAAAAAAGTATGTTATTTTTCCTTAAAGCTCTTAGGAGAAATGTTTGCATAGCAATGATCTAACTTCATTTTAGACTCAATAGTCAATATTTACATTTTTTATTAGTCAAAATGTATAAATGAATAATTAAATAGCAATGCGATGACATGAAGATGTGCAACACCTTATAAAATGTTCAAATTTTAACCAGAAATCGAAATTTTAATACTAAGTGTTGACCCTTGTGGACCCAATATTAATTTTTTTTATTTCATTATTTTGTAACCCCCTTTTCCCCAAATCTCCCTTCGTAAGGGATAGTAAGACAAAGGAGAGAGAAAATCTGTGTGGTGCACCATACCATTTATTTCATCCATGGTGAACCTAAAAAAAAGTACCGCAATAAGTTAAATTTGGAGCCAGACCTCCGCTTTAAAGTTTCAACTGGACAATCAGACATCAAAAAGTTGTGCCACGAGATGCAGATGCCCTCCTACCGAAAAATTTTGGGATTCATAATATATCAGCTCCAGAATTACAATTAAAAAATTTTGTTTAAAAATATTGTGTTTAGGTTGGGTTTTTTTCTTTAGTTTTGAAGAAAATTCTGAAAATTGAAAAATTACATCTGGACACGGGAATCGAACCCGTGACCTTTGGATTTAATACGCCAATACTCTAACCACTGAGCTATCCAGGAATCTTCCCATGCCTAGGGTCATTCTTCACTCATATTTTAAGGCAGAGTCTATGATGGACGGGCGGAAATCGTCGGCTACAAGTGTGTGATTATATTAATATCACGAGCTATCAGATAACGCAGCCATCTTCAACTCGGTAGTTGGCTTATTGCTGCCATTTGTACAATTAATGGGGTGAAGAATGACCCTGGCCACGGGACGAATCCTGGATAGCTCAGTGGTTAGAGCATTGGCGTACTAGGCCAAAGGTCCCGGGTTTGATTCCCGTGTCCAAGTGTCATTTTTCAATTTTCAGAATATGATATCTAGATGGAGAAATCCACACTAAAAGCATAAATAATAGCTTTGGTAATTTAATTCTTTGAAGAAAATGTATCAAACTTTTCTACAAACATTTTACAGTAAAATTATGTTTTTTAACTGATAATAACGGGTCTCAATAAGAGATAATGTTAAGGCTATAACAGTAGGATTCTCTCTAAATAGTTTTGTCACACTTGAAATATTTTGATTACAGATATTTTTTCCCAATAGATTAAATAGATCAATAATTTACCATGTGGACTTTTTTTTTAAACTGTCATTTGGAATTTTTTTTATCTTGGGGGTACATTAAACTATTAGTCATGGCCAAGGGGTACAATCTAAAAATGTTTAAGAACCTCTGCTCTATGGTATTATGAACTTGACAGTTCATTGCCGCACTTACAAAAGTACACCACCTAACCCTATCTTGAGTTAGTTCTATCCAGTCAACCTCATTACACCCTATCCCTATCCTGAGCTAGTTCCATCCAGTCTACCTCATTACATCCTACCCCTATCCTGAGCTAGTTCTATCCAGTCCACCTCATTACACCCTATCCCTATCCTGAGATATTTCTATCCAGTCCACCTCATTACACCCTATCCCTATCTTGAGCTAGTTTAACCAGCCCACCTCATTACACCCTACCCCTATCCTGAGCTAGTTCTATCCAGTCCACCTCATTACACTTATCCCTATCTTAAGCTAGTTTAACCAGCCCACCTCATTACGCCCTATCTCTAGCATGAGCTATTTCTATCCAGTCCACCTCATTACACCCTATCCCTATCTTGAGCTAGTTTAACCAGCCCACTTCATTACACCCTACCCCTATCCTGAGCTAGTTCTATCCAGTCCACCTCATTACACCTATCCCTATCTTAAGCTAATTTAACCAGCCCACTTCATTACACCCTACCCCTATCCTGAGCTAGTTCTATCCAGTCCACCTCATTACACCTATCCCTATCTTAAGCTAATTTAACCAGCCCACCTCATTACACCCTACCCCTATCCTGAGCTAGTTCTATCCAGTCCACCTCATTACACCTATCCCTATCTTAAGCTAATTTAACCAGCCCACCTCATTACGCCCTATCTCTAGCATGAGTTAGTTCTATACAGTCCACCTCATTACACCCATTCACTTTAATAATAGTATTAATAATTATTATTATTATTTGGGTGTTTTTTTACGTACATCGCATCTTAAGGCTTGTTTGGGCTATTCACAGCTTTACACTCGCAGAGTAGTGATTAGATAAGTAGAATTCAGAGGAAATGTACCCACGTTTATTAAAAACTTCCTCAATACGCCCGACCCGAATTAGAGATCAGACCTCCCCTTCAATGGCAAATAACATCAGTTGAGACTAACACTGGAGCCCACATGTCCACCGATGTAGGTTTAGGAACGTTAATTACATTTCAAATCAAACTGGGTAGAAAAAGTTCATCTATATCCGAAAGTAACGTTTGTGAGCGACTCGGTTGCTGGAAAGAGAGAATCAGGGGGTTGGTATCCCTGCTCTATTGATTTGTTACCCTGGCCAGCTGCGAGGCGTGTATGTAGTCTACGTACCTGGATAGCTACGAGCAAATGGAGGGGAAAATTTATCTTGAAATTCCCTCAGAATGTACCCCTGAGTTCTCGGTTCAAACCATCCCCTTAAATATCTTGGCAGTCTACGCTCAGGCCGTGATAAGTGGTCCATGGCGTGTTGTCAATCTATCGTCCGGCCGTGATCATGTGGCAACATATTGTCAGGCCGTGGTTAGGTGGTACCTGTAGTCCATGATCAGGTGTCAATCTATAGTTCGGCCGTGACCATGTGGCAATATATTATTAGGCCGTGGTTAGGTGGTACCTGTAGTCCATGATCAGGTGTCAATCTATAGTTCGGCCGTGACCATGTGGCAACATATTGTCAGGCCGTGGTTAGGTGGTACCTGTAGTCCATGATCAGGTGTCAATCTATAGTTCGGCCGTGACCATGTGGTAATATATTGTCAGGCCATGGTTAGGTGGGTGGTACTTGTAGTCTATTGTCAGTTGTCAATCTATCGTCCGGCCGTGACCATGTGGCAATATATTGTCAGGCCATGATTAGGTGGGTGGTACTTGTAGTCTATTGTCGGTAGTCACTCTATCGTCCGGCCGTGACCATGTGGCAATATATTGTCAGGCCGTGATTAGGTGGGTGGTACTTGTAGTCTATTGTCGGTTGTCAATCTATCGTCCGGCCGTTACCATGTGGCAATATATTGTCAGGCCGTGATTAGGTGGGTGGTACTTGTAGTCTATTGTCGGTAGTCACTCTATCGTCCGGCCGTGACTATGTGGAAATATATTATCAAACCAGGGCCCTGGAAGTAAGGATGGGTGACCGGAGTTTATTAAATCTGCTATGCAGGAAAATCATCACTAAGCTTGATTCACAACGTTCGCCGAAAATAGAAAGCAGAATTCGCCTCAGTGGTGCAACAATTCACACGCTGTATGTTGACCCAAGATGCATTGCAACACAAATTTAAAACAGCTGATTATCACTATTTTATTATCTAGTGGATAAACCTATATTTTAGATCATTGTCCCGATGAATGTTTTCAAATTATAACGCTGTGTCATGGCACAATCCAATACATCGAGACACACACTTTACATAAACGGGTTATTTCAAATCTCCTCATAACGGCCAACGAAGCTGTCTGCTCGCGTCTGGCTGTAGAGCGCATGCGTTGTCAAATGCGCATGCGCATTCGCACTGATTTGAGATAGTTGGTTTTGATATTTGATTGGTTCTCCTGTGAGGAACATCTCAGGCAGAGCGAATTAAATAAGCTGAGTTAAACTTTAGTGGAACAGCTCACACCGATTAAACATAAATCTTGTGATTGGCTTAGAGTTCGTCACGTGACCACGTTTCTGTTCTGTTCCGTCGAACGTGTGAATCCGCTGTAACTTATCTCTGCTTCGTTGGCTCTGCCTGAGATCTTCGGCACGGGAGACCCAATCAAATCTAAAATCAATGTGCATGTTTATTTTAAAGCAGACAGCTTTGTTGGGTTTTGTGAAGGGACCTGATGTTCGTGGGTTCGAACCCAGCCGGGGTCGACGGATTTTTCTTTAGTGATAACAATTCGTAGCACAACCTCCTTTGGAGGGTAAGTAAAGCCGTTGGTCCCATATCGATTGGGGCATGTGAAATAACCCTGGAAGGTGTGTGAAAAAACCTTTCCTGCCAATATTGGTAGTTCCTTTCGCTCTCGATCAAAGAAATTCTCGTGTTCTGACACAATAAGTCTGTTTAAAAAGTGCACGTTAAATATCTTAAACAAATAATAATTTGGTTTTGGTTTACGTTGCAATGCATTATGGGTCAACATACAGCGTGTGGATTGATGAACCACTCTATGAGATTCTGCTCTCTATTTTAGGTGAGCGTGTGAATCAAATTTTTGACCCAGAAAAGTGTTGCTTAATTTAGCACGTTCGAAAGATTTTTTTTTTATTATTATAACTACATTACTATATTATTTAAACCCCCTGCCCTTAAAAACTTTAATAGCTTCGAGCGGGATTTTATATCCATAAAACCCGCTTTGGTGGTCGCATGGTCTAATGCGCCACTCTTGCAGTAGGCTAGACTGCCAATGATGACGAGATCGAGGTTCTTATCTCGGTCGGGTGTACTGAGAAGGATTTTCCAAAATAGTTTTACACCCTCCACGCAAATGCGGATACAATTCCTCTAAATATAACTTTCCTCAACCCTAAAATCATTAGCGTAATTAGTATAAAGGCGTATAACCCGAACGGTTAGAAAGACGGGGTGCTATAAAAAACCATTAATTATATTGCCTCTAGTGGTGATCCCTTCATTCCTCCTACAAAACAAAACAAATCCGCCTGGTTAAGCTCTTGTTTATTTCTGTTGGATAGTCCTTTCCACTGGTACTCTGCAGTACAGCTCTTATGGAGCGCGCAGTTGCCAGATCTCACCCGCTCGAAACAAATGGACAACTTTTACATTCAAACTTTGCAAACCCGCCTCGGTGGCGTAGTTGGCTAACGCGCTAGTCGTGTTGAGCTCGATCGCCGAGGACGGGGAGATCGAGGTTCGAATCTCGGTCGGGTGAACTGGGTGTGGTTTTTCCTAAATGGTTTTCCACTCTCCCTCCACGCAAATGCGGTTCACTTCCTCTAAATGCAACCTTCCCAATTCCTAATCCATTAGTGTAAATAGTACTTAAGCGTATAACCCGAACGGGTAGTAAGACGCGGTGCTAAGTATTGTTATTATTATTATTAAACTTTGCAAATTATACAAACTTTATACACGCTATGGTAATAAATTTGAAGTTTGGGTTGTCAAGAATTGTGTATTATTCTGTCTATTATCATATTAATGCCGCTTTTAATATACACTGTACACTGTCACCTGCGATGAATAGGTTGGAGATCGAATCCTTTCAAAGATGGTCTTCCCAAGTGCATAGGTTTATACAAAAATATTCCCTCTTTGCAAGTGAATGTATCTGCACTTTTATAAACAATTAGGCATACCTAATTCATCTTTATTATGGTAAAAGCTAAAACATAATAATAATAAAATAATAATAAATTAATATACAATAGTTTTATAAATTAAAATACCGGTAATTATAAAGAGGGGAAGCTCTAAAATCTATTCAAGGCAAATTTAAGCCCTCTCTGTAAAGCAAATAACATATTAGTTTAAACCTAAAAAATACCTTTATACTTCATAGCTGTCCCCGCACAAAGGTGTGACTCCTTCAACTGTGAAGTAGTGTTTAGTGGATGGACCAGGTAGCTGAAAGTTTTGAGAGTGAGTAGGTGGACTTTTGGGTTGAGGAGATGACACTGGGGACGATGAAGATGATGAAGTCAATCTAATTAAAAACGGCTCCTCGTCATCCTGCAGCTCGTCTGCTTTCCACATGTCATTTAAAAAATTTTTGACGTGATTCACATAATTGAACCAGTTTTCTACAGAAACCATTTCACACGCGGTAGCTATTAAAGGCCTCATATCTTTAACCTTAAAACTAGTATTGCTCATTTTAATAAATGTTTTTACCTGAGCCCACACCATCTCTATAGGGTTAAGTTCACAGTGATACGGAGGCAAACGAATGACTTGTCAATCCACCGCCTTTACCATCTCATCCACTTTGTATTTTTCAAATTTGTGTTTGTGTTTCGAAACCAAATACAGTATTTCCCGTTTCAACATTTCGTCATCAACATCAATATTCTTTTGAATAAACTATTTGAGCTTTACGCCATGATGTGGTCGGAATCGCTTCACACCTTCTGTTGTGATAGGCTGCATTACCAATTACGATAAAAAATCCTTTAGGTGTATTAGGGAGTAATTGTTCTGAAAACCACTTTTCATAAACGTCACCATCGATTTCGTCATGGGCATCTGCTGTGGGTTTTTTTCACACAAAAACGTGAGCTCAGCACTTTAAACAAAGCCATTGCCATTTCCAGCGTGAACCATCGCAAAGCGTGGTTCGCGAGCCTGTGGTGGCTTAAGTCCCATGCTTAACCCCTCAAGAAATGCTCGCTGAGAACTCTGAATGGTAATATCTTTACACTCTTTGGAAACGCTCTGTCCAACATTTACCCATGATTCATCTGTATGAATAACAGGTCTACCTTCAGCTCTGAACTTATTAATATCCTTCAAATACTTATGACGCCACCTAATAATGTCATCCCTTTCAATGAAAGCACTCTTTTTACGCCTCTGTTCGTACTTAAGACCCATCTCCTGCAAAAATCTGTATAATGTAGTTCGTGATAAATTTGGCAGTGTGTCGTTTGCGTCTACCCTCGCTAAAATAATACTTAATTTAGGGGGCAAGTTGTCGAACAACAAAGAATGGACAAGACGACACACATTACTTTGTACGATACCGTCGTATGCGTTCGTTCTTGAATTTTTTTGTTTCCCTTTTCTCTTTTGTTTTCTTTTTGAAGGAGTCCGCGAAGGACCACATTTTTGTTCCTCTCTTAATGCGTAAATAGTTCTTTCGGAACATTTCGTGGCTTTACAGGTTTCCCCAACTGATTTGGTGACATTCATTGTCTTAGTAAAATAATTGAAAACACTCATTACTATTTGACGTTCTTTGCTTCTCAGTATACCTATGTTATGCACTTTTCTTGTTACCGTTTCTATGATAAATAGTTTAAAAAACTAACACTATACACATTAATAAATTAAAAACAATGTAAAATTATTATCCCATATAAAGTAAAATATATTATAACTAAAAATGTAAGGAAAAATTAAAATATGATAATATGATCAAACGTTTGGTAAAAATGACTATTAAACCATCAAACGCTCTTAACACTCTGTCGGCCCACGCCAAAATAATGACCGTAATCCGTAACACAAGAATAATGGCTCACAACTGGAGAGAGGCTTCTTGGATAAATTTCAAACAGCTGTGCTTTGCTTTTCCAAGAGGACTGTCATCAGTAGGATTCATTGGTGTGAAGTCAGCAGGGTTATATTATATTTACACAAAGTGCTACGCCTGAAAACTGTATTTTGACTTTCAGCATCTTACACTGATTTAAATCAATAATATAACGGAGTAAACATGCTAAGAGTATGTTCACCAGTATTTTCCTGAAACTATGGAAAAATAACGTGTTAAAATCAACCTCAGATAATTATTTTGTATTAGGTAGATGTACTTTTCAAACACGCTGATTATATCAACACACGACTTACAAACTACTTTAATACAGTACTAAGAAAACACAACGTCCAGTCCCCTATCCGACAGTTTACCAAAGATAAATCTCGGACCATCCCAGGAATGTAACCCAGACCTCTATCTCAGTTGGCTCACGCGCTACCGACTGTGCTAAAGTGTTTAACTAATGCCAGTAAATTCGACCAGGATTCGAACTCGGGCCTGATTACAAACGGTGGCAAAGTGTAAATGCGAGGGTAAAACCTGAGACTGCCGAGCCACCCACCTCTGTAGGTAGCTGGTTTCTTAATTCAGAAGCATAACTAAAATGTATTCTCAAATTTTTAACATTGCCTCGGCAAGTACAATAAATCCTTGTTTATTAAACTATAATTTCAAACAAAAACGAGTATAATGAATGTATAAGTGACTGAACCTTGTATTTTGTGAAACCAATATAAACAGTTTTGTTGTGGATGAGATGAACTAACGCTTCAGTTCTCAACGCTACCACTATATAACATTACTCTGCTCTTCAAGACCAGACAGAGCGTAACTACACCCTCTTTAACTTCAAGACCAGACAGAGCGTAACTACACCCTCTTTAACTTCAAAACGCAACCACACATAAATGAGGGGCGCTATTCGCTCATAGGTTTTTTTCAAAAATAAATTTGAACTTTTCTTATCATTTCTTAAACATAATGTACCTATGCAAAATCAAAAGACAAAAAGTTTCTAACAAGACAACTTTTTCATGTTTTACTTTAAATATTTCAGGAGGTATAATAGGTTTTAATTTTTTTTAACATTATGTAAAAGATAGTTCCTTCATACTTTGCAGACGTTGTTTGTAACTATTATAACAATTACCATAAAATTACTGGATTTCCCACACAATTGGAACGAGAATTATAACGTGATATATTCGGAACCTCATGAAACTTTGACACAAGGCATTTTTTCATATTTTGAAAAAAAGTTATTAAAAAAATTGTGGGTGGCTGTGTCATGGACACGGCCGTGTGTTGTACGTGAATACGTTTAAACTTAAACGAACATCGTAGCTTCTCCGAGTCAAAAGTTATACTAATTGCAAATCTCGATACGCAGCAAAATAACCTCAAAATGGCGGCGCTTCCCCCTCCACCATGCGCGATGCGTCACTGTTCTCGCTTATCGTAATGAATTCTTTGATCCTTTAGCTATCCAGTGGTATAATTTAATTTTGGATGTAGAGGAAAGATTCGAAACTACAACACCAAACTGTATCCCCCGATTTTGTTATCATTAGGTGTTTTGGATTGCCCCCGTATGGTAGCAAATTTAAAGACGTATTCACGTCAAAACATCTATGGTGGTTTAAATTGATTTCACAAGATGCATAAGTGAATGTTCTTCAATATTCCGTTTTATTTCATAGAAATAGCAATGTTCAAATTTAAGAGACAAATGGCAACTTCGCTTGGTAGAAAAAGGACAGCGCTAACGGAAAAACCAATGGGTTGGAAAGAGATGGCAATAGTCCATAAGAGCCTGTACTGCAATTTGAGAGTGGAACGGCCTATTAGGAGATTTCGAAGCTATTTTGCGAAGTGGGTTGCATCTTAACTTGACTCACATAAGCGCTCTAAGCACTAGCACAATTAGACACGAATGTAAGAAATAGAACGAGATGGAATAAGACGAACAGTTCTCCCTGCGAGGCCTCTCATCATTGTGCTGATAGTACTTCCCCTCTTCCACTGACGAGTTTTCACACTCTCCATACTATTTGCTCCTAGAAAACATTGACTTGGTTTTTAAAATAGCCCTTTTCTTGTTTCCTATTCTAGATAGACATATGCTTCCACGAACTTTTCAATCTACATCCTGGCAGGAAGATTCCTACAGGCCATTTTCATGACCAAGACAAATAGCCTGATTGTAGGGGATTTATAAAAAAAATTCACCTACAAAAAACTTCAATTTCAAAAAAATATAACTTTTTGACACTCTAGGACTATTTTTAGAATTATTTAAGAATTTATGATATTTGTTTCAATATTAAATTTTTAAAATTCGCTGAGTAAAAGGTAAATTCGTTTTTCCATGGGAAATCCTATCTTGATCTTCCGCGTGCCTTGACGTAATAGATAGGCAACCTTTTTAAAATATGATTTATGAAAGATGGCGCAGGAACAGAAAGGTACATGGGTGCATTGTGATCCAACCAAAGTTTGGCTGATGGATATATCATTTTTTGGCACCCACATTCTAAGACAAATTTACTACACAATAGTTTAAAGAATTTGTAAATTTTGAAAAAAAAAGAAAAAAGAACACCTGAGCACGGGGATCGAACCCAAGACTTCGTGAACCAGGATCCCGTGTCCAGATGGTACTTTTTGGATAGAAGCAAATAGGAAGCATAAAGATTTAAGAAGATGTATTGTGTTCGTTTTTGGCACTATTATTGTCAGCTAAAGATTCAAAGTCATGTTTTCAAAGTATGTTTTCAGTAATTTTATGGTGTTGAGTGGGAAATATGTCTATTTCGTGTTTTTTTTGTACTATTCCAACAGCATTGTCTTGTTTGGTATTTTAGGGCGCTTAGTTTAGAATGCTTCTTTCAATTTACTACAATTTTTGTTGGTATATTTAACTACTTATTTTGCTGTTCATTGCAACAATGGTTTCGCGTAAGAGAACCACTGTTTGCGTGCTTGCATTTGCATCTTAAATTTAGGTATTTTTCAGTTATTTTATGCATTCCAATTAAAAGGTAAATAGTGTTTCTTTGACCATTAAAAATACGCATAATTAACCTCTCACGTGTCATCTGTCATTCGATCTTAAATTTATATGGATAGAGCTGGATCCTTGTCTGGAAAATCTTTAGAAATTAAATTTATTTTGAAGCTATTTATAATGGGCCTCTTCCAGCAAATTTTTGAAAATCGGATGCCTCTAAAAGCTACTCGGGAGTCTTATGCAACGCCATCTTTCAGCCTCACACTCAAGAATATCAGAAGAGGGTGAAATAAATTAAGACAGAATTACTAACCATATCTTAAAGTATTTGTAAATTTTGAAAAAGGACACTTGAAAACGGGAATCGAACCCAAGACCCCATGGCCCAGGATCCCGTGTCCAAGTATTAATTTTCAAAATTTATGGATATGGTAGTTGATGCGGCTACATTCATAATTAAAGATCATTTCAATCTCCAAAGTTTCGCTATACTGCGTTTTAAACTGCTTTAGAATTGAGGTTAGCGCAGCCAGATTGGGGAGTGGAGGCTCGTCCATGTTGGACCAATCCGTGAAGGAGAGTTGTCATAGCAACCGATGCACGTTGCCAGATTTCTTGACAGCCACTGAGTATGCCTGCACAGCAGTAACGCGCAAACTCCCGCTATATGGCAACTATGCTCCCCAGCCTACCCACCACGCGGATCCTAAAGCAGTTTAAATCGCAGTATAGTCAGGTACAATTAATTGTACAAGCGTATGCTTTCTCCATTTAGCCTAAAGGCTAAGCATTTTTCTAAAAGTTATTTATTTGTGTAGATTTTTGGTAGGAGAATACTGTGAACTGTGTAGATAAAACTGTGAACTGTGTAAATAAAACTTTATTTTATTTATGACCTACTTCGGTGACAGCATTGTTTAAGGCACCACTCTCACAATAGCCTAGACTGCCGATGACGGGGAAATCGTGGTTTGATACCGGCCGGGTGTACTGAGGGTGGTTTTTCCTAAATGGTTTCCCACTCTTTCTCCACTTAAGTGCGGGTACACTTCCTCTGAATTCAACCTTTCTCATCTTTAAATCACTAGCGTAACTATGTAGTACATAAGCGTAAAACCGGAATGAGTAGTAAGACGAAGTGCTAAAAAAGATATTTAGTAACGAATGCCTTTAATTAGCGCTAAACTATCTTTAAATATCTTCCAAAGAGAACAAATATTTCCAAATAAATGTAGGGAGAGGATCGCTTTCTTACGAAGCTTCGACCAACACCCATGTAATGCGAGCTACTCCTGTACAACAGTTGCTTGGACTCTATTATTGTGATCTTCAGGTACTTGGATAGTAGAGTTGAATCAGTCTTGTTTTAGGAGATCAGCAAAATCTCAATTCATATCTTCCAGAAGAAGGAAGGAGGGGGGAGGGAGGAATTGACAAGTTATTAGTTCCAAGGGCTGTTCTCGTGAGTGAAGAGGGGGAGGAGCGCGGGGATATGAGCGGGTATCAGAAGCCGCTGGGAAGGTTCGGGGTTAGTTGGTTTGCAAAGGAGTCTTTGAGATCCGGTATTCGGAGATTGAACAGTGGGAACTGGTTTGGGGTGAGGTAAATAGTTAGTCAAATCCTGAAGTGTAATTAGTAGAACGTTGGTAGGGGGCCGATGACCATTTGGTCCCTTCTCAAGTTCATCGTTTCGAGTAGTTGGGCATTCCTAGTTTAGACGGAAATTGAGATGTAGAACGTTCATATTAAAATAAAAGGTAGGCGTCCGGCTGTGCCGTGACTATTATTATTGATGAGTGTGGAAATGCTTGAAGAGTCGCTGGAGTTTATGGTGAATACTAGGCACAGATATATGATAATGGGGAGCGGTTTCTTGTTGGGGAGTGACCTCTGCCTGACCCTTACACAGGGGAGAGATGTTTCTTGTTGGGGAGCAGTCGTTTTCTGTCCCTTATCCAGGGGAGAGGGGTTTCTTGTTGGGGGAGCAGTCGTTGTCTGGCCCTTACCCAGGGGAGAGGGGTTTCTTGTTGGGGAGCAGTCATTGTCTGGCCCTTATCCAGGGGAGAGATGTTTCTTGTTGGGGAGCAGTCGTTGTCTGGCCCTTATCCAGGGGAGAGGGGTTTCTTATTGGGGAGCAGTCATTGTCTGTCCCTTATCCAGGGGAGAGGGGTTTCTTGTTGGGGAGCAGTCGTTGTCTGGCCCTTATCCAGGGGAGAGATGTTTCTTGTTAGGGAGTGACCTCTGCCTGACCCTTATCCAGGGGAGAGGAGTTTCTTGTTGGGGAGCAGTCGTTGTCTGACCCTTATCCAGGGGAGAGGGGTTTCTTGTTGGGGAGCAGTCATTGTCTGTCCCTTATCCAGGGGAGAGGGGTTTCTTGTTGGGGAGCCAGTCGTTGTCTGGCCCTTATCCAGGGGAGAGGGGTTTCTTGTTGGGGAGCAGTAATTGTCTGGCCCTTACCCAGGGGAGAGGGGTTTCTTGTTGGGGAGCAGTCGTTGTCTGGCCCTTATCCAGGGAGAGGGGTTTCTTGTTGGGGAGCAGTATTGTCTGGCCCTTACCCAGGGGAGAGGGGTTTCTTGTTGGGGAGCAGTCATTGTCTGTCCCTTACCCAGGGGAGAGGGGTTTCTTGTTGGGGAGCAGTCGTTGTCTGGCCCTTACCCAGGGGAGAGGGGTTTCTTGTTGGGGAGCAGTCATTGTCTGGCCCTTACCCAGGGGAGAGGGGTTTCTTGTTGGGGAGTAGTCAATGTCTGGCCCTTACCCAGGGGAGAGGGGTTTCTTGTTGGGGAGCAGTCGTTGTCTGGCCCTTACCCAGGGGAGAGGAGTTTCTTGTCGGGGATCAGCTGCTGGCGCTTACCCAACTATAAAACGAATATAATAGAATGTGTTTTTTGGGGGGTCTGGGAGGCGTGGAGTTTTTACTATACATCCTTTTTTCGTGTGTAAATAGCTATGATTTTTCTAATATGCCTATATGAAAACAATTTTGCACTATCAGTGATACTTAAAATTAAATACACTTAGTTTAATCATGTAGCCTAAAAATTTCTTATTCCAAAAAGTTTTAAATATTTTATAATTTTGAGTTAATTTAATAAACATATTTGGTTTTTTACAATATAATTATTCCAACTTTTCGGTCTGGTTGACTCTTTGTCCTACTTCAAGACGATGGGTGCAGTTGTCCTCTTATCCGCTAGATGGAGGGCGTGAGTACTCTGTCACGAGGTCTCCATGAGGTGGGTAGCTTTGGGAAACTACATTGACGGTGACATATTTTCTGGACTTTGAAAAATTTTGACCTGCGCACGCGGAGATATCCGTAAGTTGAGGTTTAGGGTAAGGGGGGGTGGTTTGGGGAGGTTGGTTGATCCCGAGGTCCCCGTAGGTACCTCCCACCAAAATCTGGACTCTCGATACACACCCTTCACGGGTTATTTCACATCTCTTCGCAACGGCCAACGAAGCTGTCTGCTAGTTTCTGGCTGTAGAGCGCATGTGTTGTCAAATTCGCATGCGCACTGATTTAAGATGGTTGGTTCTGAGATTTGATTGTTTCTCCTGTACCGAACATCTTGAGCAGAGCGAACAAAGTAGAGAATAGTTGAACTTCAGCAGAACAGCTCGCGCCGATTAAGCGGAAATCTTGTGATTGGCTTAGAGCGCGTCACATGACCACATCTCTGTTCTGCGCTGGTTTTTCGGCGAACGTGTGAATCCACGGTAAGAGATATCTAGGATTGGTCGATTCGAATGGTTCATGGGGACGTGACACCGTGAACCAAAGATATACCTCCGCCACTGTGTCTGACTATATATTTGCCACGGCGAGATTCTAATTGAAATTTTATTGGTTCGCAAATGTGCAAGTTACGTCTTTCTATTTTTTACTTTGGTCATATTTTGCTGGTCACAAGTTTTTAGACGTTCTTAGAGTCTCTTGTGATTATTTTTAGAATATAAGCCGATAATTTTTTTTCATTTTTATGTAATAATGGTTGTATGTAAGGTTTTTTTGTCTTAACTTTCTTTGAGTGAACATCTACAGTTTCCATATAAATCTATAATATGTTTTTAATATATTATTTTGAAAAAATGTGTTTATGCACTTTAACAAACCTTAATTTCTTTTGGCCGACGTCTTACTACCCGTCCGGGCTATACGCATATAGCTACACTAATTATTTCGGGATACATAAGGTAGAATTTAGAGTAAATGAACTCACATCTAGGGAAAAAAAGAGCTCAGTACATTATTGTTATTATTATTATCATCATCATCACCGCGTCTTACTACCCATTCGGTCATACGCAATTACGCTAATATGTAATGGTAGGGTGATTATGAGATGAAATGGAGACCTAAACTTAACGTGGGATCCGAACCACGGAGAGGCCTGTCGTCTACACATTCACAAGTTGTGATTAATACACTTCTTGTCAAGGTGAAGGAAAGGGTTTGTATCAGATAAATATGTGCGGACCGAGGATTGAACCTGGACCTCTAGCACAAAAGTCTGACACCTTACCCTTAGCGCTAGGTCACCCAGCTCAGTACAGCAAGTCGTCATGTAAAAACTCAGAATAAACAAATGGTGCACCACACAGACTTTCTCACTTTATCTTAAATATATATTTACTAAAAACTCATAAGATTTGAGAAACGAAGTAATAGGTATATACATTGTTGTAGAAACACTACAACAAAGAGCATAAATGAGGTAATATACATTGTTACTTACTTACTCTATGGCATTAGGAACTAGGAACATTGTTACAAAAAGATTGAGAAAATAGAAACATCTTTGTCCATCAAAGAGCATAAAAATCAAATTAATTTTGAAGGGCCTGAATTAAAACATTATATATATGTATATATATATATATTTGCTTATAGCTCAGAAACTATTGGTTTATGAAAATATATTTCAAATAAAAGAATGTTATCTTTAATAGTATTGAAATTTTACAATGATAAATTAATTTGATTCTTAAATAGTTGCTGAGAAATGATGAAAATTGTAAAATTTCCCCTATTTAAAGTACCATAAAAATCAAATTCATGAAAAGATGACAGTTGCCATCTCATTAATAATAAACAGTGTCTAGATAGAAAATTTAATCAAATCGTTTTAACGAATTTCGAGAAAAAAAAATTAATCTTTTTTCCCCTTCAGTAAACTACCTTTAATTTTAGGGATTGATATATAATTCCTTAAACCCGGATGACAAGTTTGATCCCATCAGTTAAATAGTTTCGACACTAGCTTGAAGTACAAACAGACAGACTGTATTGCGAAAACAACTTTTTTGGTTTCAGGGGTCATGAAACGTCAACATTTGTCAAAATCTCGAGTTAGATTTATTTTTACGGTCACAATACTTTCTCTGCGAGGTGCCGAGAGAAAGTAAAAAGGGAAGTGGAAGAGGATACATAATTATGAGTTATACAACCTGTACTAGTCACAGGACATTGTTAGGATAATCAAATTTTGTAGAATATGGTGGGGCAGGGCATGCAAAGCGAATGGAAGAATATAGAACCTTGTTCATGGTAGTGACTTTCAAACCCAGTGGGCAGAAACCATTGGGAAGACCTAGACGCAGATGGGAGGATAACATTAGAATGGACCTGAAGTGATAGGGTGTAATGAGGTAGACTGGATAGAACTAGCTCAAGATAAGGATAGGGTGTAATGAGATGGACTGGTTAGAATTAGCTCAAGATAGGGATAGGGTGTAATGAGGTAGACTGGATAGAACTAGCTCAAGATAGGGATAGGGTGTAATGAGTAGATGGATAGAACTAGCTAAAGATAAGGATAGGGTGTAATGAGAGGACTGGTTAGATTAGCTCAAGATAGGATAGGGTGTAATGAGGTAGACTGGATAGAACTAGCTCAAGATAGGGATAGGGTGTAATGAGGTAGACTGAATAGAACTAGCTCAAGATAGGGATAGGGTGTAATGAGATGGACTGGTTAGAATTAGCTCAAGATAGAGATAGGGCGTAATGAGCGGGGCTGGATAGAACTATCTCAAGACAAAGACAGAGTGTAATGAGGTGGACTAAATATAACTAGCTCACGATATGGATAGATTGTAATTAGAGACTAGATTGCCGATGGCGGGAGATCGAGTTTCCAATCTCGGTCAGGTGTGTTGAAGCAGGTTTTTCAAAACTCAAAAGTTATGTACATTCTCCCTCCACACAAATGTGGGGACAAATCCTATAAAATAAACCTCCCTCATCCTTTTAACCATTAGCGTAATTTGCTCATAAGTGTGCAACCCAAACGTGTAGTAAGACACGGCGCTAAAAGAAAGAACTGACCCTGAAACCATCTTTATTTCGTTCCTGTTCCTCTGTTGCAGAAAATCGAGAAACCGTTCCTGGAAGCTGTGCAAACTACTTTAGGAGACAGGTACACCGAGAATATCGAGAACATATACAAGGTGACCATCAAATTTATCATCGAGACTCTCATCAAAGGCTACGAGGAGAAGACATAGTGTAACTCAAGTTGATATGGCCTTGTATGGTACCGCTACAGAATGTTCCGCAAGTTCAGTTCCACGTCATAAA
This sequence comes from Timema podura, assembly GCA_033556935.1. Taxonomy (NCBI): domain Eukaryota; kingdom Metazoa; phylum Arthropoda; class Insecta; order Phasmatodea; family Timematidae; genus Timema; species Timema podura. The sequence goes on from JAVRXN010000001.1 coordinate 61,893,211, forward strand.
AAAAACACGAGAACAAGGCGTGCTATGACAGGGTGGACTCGTAAGTTCGTCATTATTGTGCTGCTGCATCATCATTGGTACAGGGTTTAAAAATTTTTGATAGAATAAAAGGATGCTTGAAAATGACTTTGTTCCCATGAACAATGACATATTTTGTTCGTAAATAACTTAATTTATGGTTATTTTAAAAGAATGATCACTAACCTTAAGCTTGTGCTATCCTGAAAGTTATCTGATTGAATGTGTCGTTATAAACGCATTTTTTAAACAGAGGAGCTTCATTTTCATATTTAATTTTAGTGATTATTAATTTGAGACTGTTTTCACCCACTTCGGTGGTCGTATGATATAAGGTTTCATTCTCACAATAGACAGAACTGCCGATGATGGGTAGATTGGGGTTCGAATCTTGGTCGAGTGTACTGAGTATGACTTTATCTAAATTGTTTCCCACTCTCCCTCTAAGCAAATTCGGGTAGATTAACTATAAAATACTTCCTTATCCGTACCCCATTAAAGTAATTGTCATAAATGCGTATAATCTGAACAGGTAGTAAGACATGCTGATAAAAAAAAAAGAGATTGGTTTTAAAAACTTGAAACGCACATTAGTATAAAATAATACAGTTCATTAAATTACGTAGAAATAAATATTTCTCATTTTAAAAAGAGTTTCGTGTTTCATAAATAAAATATTTTCTTTGAAAACTGTTTTATGAAGAAGAAGAAAAAGAAGAGAAGAAAATTCCACCGTGTCTTACTACCCGTCCAGAATGTGTGGATGCGTTAGAGAGGAATACGGTAGAATTTGAATTCACTCGAATTTACGTGGTGGAAGATTAGTTTTTTTTTTAATATTACACCCAGCTGGAATTTAAACACTGACCTCTCCGTTATCGGAAAAAACAATTACATTATATAGACATTTAGTCCAAATACCCACTGATACGGGTTGTATATTGCTTTAGTTAACCGTTTTGTTTTGTATTAATTTTTTTTTTACTTGGTGTTAAAACTATTCCAAACAAATCTGTGTATTAATTTTCGCTGATTCTAATTTAAATTACAGGTGATACGTACAAAAACAGTGTGGGAACACTGGTAATCTATGTAATGAAATGTCAGAAATTGGGAAGAAAGCCAACCTGTAAGGAAAGTTAGGTTAGACTTTGATAGAAAATAAAAATCTCTTCGTCATTTCATTATAATATAATGTATTATGCTATTATATTATGCTTTACATTTCCATCTTCAAGCCACTGTCAGCTACAAGTGTATTAATATAATTGGCGCAAATATTCCTTTCTAGTATTAATAAATACAAACACGTAATATGTAAAAAGAATATAATATCAAATTTAAAACGACGTGTAGCTGTGAAAGCGATCGGAAAATTTAATTGTGAATAGTATAAATAAATGAAGAAGGAAGTTTTTTTTCTATCAAGGCCTAACCTAACAATCCTTTTAGGTTGGCTGCCTTCCATATTTCTTAAACTACATCATTGAACAATATTTCCACACTGTTTTCTTACATTTTTAAGTTATTTAGACAATTAAATAATTTAAATATACATTGAAAATAGTATGCTCTTGACAAGATTTTAAAATGTAAAAGTTTTCTATTACCACATAAAAAAATAGAGAGAGTGTCTTCATAGTAGATTGAATTTTAGAATGAAACATATTATTCAACTACAAACGTTATTTACATTTTGTTCAATATCTCTAAGAAGAAAATCGCAAATAATATGTATATTTGTCAACAAGTTACTGTTAAGAATTAGATAATGTGCATTATATTAGTTAGTATAGTCATTATCTGATATTATGTTAAAAAGTTGTTGAGCTTTTTAAGAATTTTACTACAATAATGGTCTATAACAAAAGTGCACTTTGTAATACATTTCCAAATCGTGTGTATTAAAACAATATCACAATATTTTGACACAACAGAATCAAGGCGCTTATTATAGTAAAAAACAACAACAGAATGTCTGCAAACGATTGGACCTCGGTAGGAGGTGATTTTTATACACTTGTAATAAACATTACTTAAATACATGATAAATAAACTCATTCGAATAAATTAAATAATTAATTAAATTCAGTTACCGCTTTTAGGTCGCTCATACGAAGCCATAACGGATGAAACAAACATTTTACTTTGATTGTGACGTCATTTGTAACCACAATGTTTGAGCTGGACTCAACAAATAATCTATGTGGCCGTGATGTCACTAAAGGTAGATGTAATAAACTGTTTATTGTTGTTTACGTTTAAGCTGACTGATCCGCGATGAAGTAACTGGTATCAATGGCCACGAAACTGGAAAATATGTTTAAATTATTTTTTATTGTTGGTAAACTAAAAAAAATAAAGTATGATAGTCATTAAATCTACAAATTTGTTTGAATATTCATTCTTTTTAGACATTGTTTTCTACTTCAGGTAGAGACAATGAAACTTATATTTTGTGATCAAAATAATTTAGAAATAAAAAGCACTGGCGTAGATTTATGTTATGTTTATAATGTATTTTATTGTAAAAGTATGTATACTAGAAAATGTTTGCTTTGTAAAAATTGTGCTTTAACAGGAGTGTTTGTATGTTGCTTGTAAAAGTTTTGTGTTAAATATAATAGACATAAAGATGGTATATGTGAGTTTTGTGTTGGTATTCCTTGATTGTTTTTATCATTGATACTTTTAAAACAAGGGTTTTTAATCTATTGGGTAGCGCTGAGGATAATATTTTTATAGACAGTCCACCTAAATTATAGTGGATAGAGAATAGTAAAACTACTGAGACAAATCGAATATGAAAATCTACCCCTGCCGAACCAAGCCGAGATTGGAACTTTGACCTCCCAGTCAACGGCAGTCCAGAGTCTATTGATGTCTTAGACAATGTGACCACCCATAGGCACCGAGACTGGGAAGGGTGGCATGGGTACATTCCCCTCTCTCACTCGTAGTTTTATTAAGGTCCCGGGCTCGATTCCTGGTCTAGTTGTAATTTTTTAACTAATTTAAATTGATATGAATGCATGATATAACATAAACCTACCATTTTACCAGGATTTCTCTGAACACAATACATATTTATTACTCTGTGTTTAAGGTATAGTAGGATTCTGATAAGAAGAACATTATTTAGCAGTTACTAAAACCATTTTAATACTGTAACGTCAAGTCAAATGATCTGCAGCTGTAACGTTAGATAGATATTATCAATATTTTTAAATTAACATTTATAATAGAGTAAAATCTTATTATTGTTGAGCACAATTTTTTTTTTTTTTTTTTTTTTGTATTTTATAAACTGTCCTTCCTTAGTAAATTGGATTATACTCGGTTCCTTCAAAGCAATATTTCCCGAGACGACGCTTCACCCAACTTCACGTGACGAGCTATCAGCACCAAGAACTTGATCAAAGCCATTCACCATGGCACCAGCAGTTGGCCAGGTTCTCGCAGTGGTTAAAATCCGGGGGTGGGGGTTGACGATGGGGATTATCTTCTCCCCCCCCCCCGCCTCCGGCATAGAAAATAATATCAAATACATTAAAACCCACACATTAATGTTGTGAAGAATGGCTAACACCTCCCTCGCCCTATTTTACACATCACCTACAGTAGCCCCATGGCTTCTTTGGTGCTGACTGACAGCTCACAGCTGACTTCTGACAGTCAACAGTTAGGAATATACCTAAATTTAGACTGTCAGAAGTGCCAGCTGCCAAACACATGTTTTTTGCAGATCATATGGTTCGGCGGAGGGATACATAATTTGGTCTGGTAGCTTTTCAAAGCCGTCAGCTGAGCTGTCAGTCAGCACCAAAGAAGCCATGGGGCTACTGTAGCTCTAATGTGCAGAAAATCAAGTGGCTTGAAACCATAACTCTCCAGTGATTAGACTAGCCTACTGAGTTTAGTATGATGATAAATTGATAACCACATATTTGTATTAAAATACACATTTTTTCTAAAACATTTTATGTACACTCCGTCGAGATTGAAAGGTAGCAACTTGCTTGGCTAAACGCCCGCGCGGTATGCTACACCTCCACACATGACTGCAGAATAGTTTGCCTAGCTGCACACGAGGCTTGATTTAAAGAAAGCCTTAAGTCCTTAAACTATTTCTTGACTGTTTGAAAGGATTGATGGGGGAGCAGAAATTTCTTTTTGAAATGTTCAAATGGTTTGATCTACTAAATTAATTAATTAATTATATTTTTTTGTACCCTTCCTAATAGAATCAATTATTCGTTACATACTTAGTTAATTAATTATGTTTGGTCTCGTTAATATATAGCTTTTTTTTTTAGCTGTTAAATATTTATCTACACCACACAATATTTTGGCAGCAGTGCTAGAGACATTTATTGGTTTTACATGGTAACATAAAGCAGGTCTCCCCCTTTTCAGAATCTTAATTACTGTGAATAGTTAATTATGAATTTATTAATGATTAATTATTATATTCTACACATGTAGCGAAAATAACTAATTGAATTTAAAAGATTTTTACTTTATTTTGAGGACATTGAGTTTAAAAAAATGTATATAATTTAAGGGTCCCAATCCTGATTTAAAATATTTTATACAATTTCCGGGTAGACAAAAAACAAGATTTGATATAATCTTATCCATTGGACATATTTTAGTTATAAAAGGGAATTTATTTGTTTCTTCAAAGTTATTATGACTGTCTATATAACTTTGTAGTACCATAGTTCAATTCCATACCTTATTTAATGTTACCAAAACGGCCACAATATAACTAATAATAATAATATTTAGCACCGCGTCTTACTACCCGTTCGGGTTATACGCTTAAGTACTAATTACACTAATGGATTAGGAATTGGGAGGGTTGAATTTAGAGGAAGTGAACCCGCATTTTCGTGGAGGGAGAGTGGAAAACCATTTAGGAAAAACCACCCCCAGTTCACCCGACCGAGATTCGAACCTCGATCTCCCCGTCCTCGGCGGTTGAGCTCAATACGACTAGCGCGCTAGCCAACTACGCCACCGAGGCGGGTCACAATATAACTATTAGTAAAAAGTTTTGATAAATAATTTGATTGAGAAAATTATAGTTTATTAATATTTACGTTGATTATCATTTTCTAATAAATTAAATAAATTATGTTAACTGTTTTTGTTTTTGTCAAATCTGTTTTTTTTTAATAAATAAATTCTGTAAATCTAAACCATAATACTGGTTATGTCATCTGCAAGTATTAATATAATATCAGAGTGAGGAGGAAATGAATGAAAAGCAGAGAGAATTTTTTTTTGTTTACGAGCTTAAAAACACTTTAATTGATGTATATGCTTTTTTAAGGTTTGGAAAGTAAATATCATTAAGTAAAATAATATTGTAAGTTCTGTACCGTTTTTAAAAATGTCTGTCTGTTGCCAAAGATACCGGGAACTTTATAACCGATTGTGGTGCGTTTATTTATATTAATTAGGATGTCTGCTAAGGGAGGATCTAGCATACATGCAGTCAGGGTTTGAGTCTCCGTTAAAAATACGGCCGGTTTTGTTTATATCTATAACTTAGGATCTCTGGAACCACTTAACCGATTGCAGTGTGTATTTTACTTTAATACGGACCAATATTTAGGCAGTTTTTATCATTATTTGTGTATAGTCAGGTGTTTCGGTGTGAGTCCCGGTGAAGGGCCAGACGACTTTTTGTATACATTTATGGAACCACATAATTACTGAGGTGTAATTTTTATTATTCTGTAGAGTATTTATCCAAGCATTTTTTAGTATAGTAATTATGTTCGGGTGTTTTGGTGTAAATTCCGGTGAACTGTCTGCTGGATATGTGTATATATCTGTGGAACCACTTAACCGATTGCGGGGTGCTTTTTCTTTTTTTATAGAATATTTCTCCAGGCATGTTTTAGCATGATATAATCAGGTTTTGTATTGTGAGTCTCGGTGAAGGACGGATATTTTTGTATATCTCTGGAACAGCAAACCGATTCCGAGGTAGTTTATTATATTCTGTAGGATATTAACCAGGCAAATTGTAGCATGATATACTTAGTTCTTGGGTTTCGAGTACCTGTTTAAGTTTCGGATGGATGTTGTATATATATTTTATGGGATATTTATAACCACATAAGCGATTGCATTGCAGTCTTTTTTCAATTATGTTACTATTTATATCCAGGCAGGTTTTACCATTAGTTTAATCAAATGTTATGTTGTGAGTCCCTGGAAATGCTGACAAGCCTAGCAATAATGGATTTTGTGGGTCAGCTGGAAGATTAAATTCCGCTCTTCCACGAAGAGGATAGTATAATTCAGAGTGAACTATAGGAGAATATTTATATATAATATAATATTACCTATTTCAACCACCTCTGCTACTCATCTGGGCTACACGCCTTAAATAAGTATTGTGGTATAGTGATGAAGAAGATACCAATTAAATAGGATGTAACCATATTTGCTAGGAGGGAAATTGGTTAGCAATGTAAGAAATATTTCCGTTCAGTATGAGAACCTTGTTTCATCCATCATTGAAAATGAGCCATATGAGAAATTTTTGGTCCGCGTGACCACCCATGCAGTAGAAAATAAATCATAAACGGCATTTCCTAGAATATTTAGTTTATATTGTAATTCTGTTTACTATAAGTATCAAATATTTAATTTTTTATGTATTTCGAGCAGATATCACACTGGTCTATAATCTATTATTTTGGGACTTTCTTTTTAAGTTCAATCTATAATGTTTTTACTACAATAAGATTATCAACAAATCTCAGACCCAGCTTGGCGGTGAATATAAATAACGCGCTAGTTTCGTGTTGAATTAGACTAACTAGGCCGAGGATATCGAGGTTCGAATCTCACTCGAGTGAACTGGGGCGAGTTTTTTTCTCAATGGTTTTCCACTTTTCCACCACTTAAATGAGAGTTCACTTCCTTTAAATTCAACCGCCCCAATTCCTAACCCTTTAGAATAATTAGTACTTAACCGTATTGTCCGAACGGGTAGTAAGACGTGGTGCTAAAATTTAAAAAAACTTTCAACAAGAATGTGTATGCAGTTCCATCAAATACTCTTTCCTTGGTTTATTGATTTAAGAATGACTATATGAAGGAGGTTATCAGAGAAACAATTAAGTTTTTCTGGCATTCAAACATATTAATGAATAGTTCGGTCTGTGTGTGCTAGCTGGCCGTGAAGGTCTGAGTTTAGCGTAAAATAGTTAAATGGCGCTTGTCTAAAAAGTGAGTTGGATCACCTTATTCACTTTATCAAATAATGCACTAGCGAAATACTGAAAGTTTCAAATGCAGTTAACTCTCATACATCTTCAAAACATTTACGTCTTGCAGTAAGCCAACAGTTATTACTCCTTTCAAGCTAATTTCAAGAACAAATAAATTATGTATTTTGTAGTCTGCACTACTACTTATATGTTAAAATCTCATAATACTCAAATAATTATGGGTAACCTTATTATTATTTTTATTATTATTATTATTATATTATTATTATTATTAGAATTTTTTTCTAAACCAAGAATACTACAAGAGCACGAATTACAGATTTATTAAACGGTAGGATGGTGGGACTCTTAGCACAATCGATAGCTTGTTTTTTTTTACTGAACTGAGGATCCCAGGTTCGATTCCTACATTGCGGTACTTTTATCTTTAGTGAAATTTGTGTTTCTCCTTTTAAATTGATTAGCTAATGGGATGGGGATGTTGTGTATTTTCAAGTTTTAAGATAGTATCAAAGTCGTGTGCTGATTTTATCAGTAGGTTCAGAAAATGCACGTTTAATACCTCAAATACATTTTTAAAATAAAACCTTAGGATGCTACGCTGCTCTCTAAGTGAAATAGTTTATTACTTATTGAATAAAATAAGAAAACTAAGGTGTACTCATTTATATTAAATATAACTAACTTTATCAGGGAACCAAAATAGTTATTAAAAAAAAGTTTCAGCAATATTTCAATGACTTAATAATATGCGTTGTTGGCTAGCTCTCGTTCTTTACGCATCTTTAATATATGCATTATTATGGATCAAGTGTGCACTTGGTGCAGGTTATTTGGATTTCATATCTAGGCTTATTCGTTACATACTTAATTAATTATGTTTTGTCTCATTAATATATGGGCCGGATTTTTTTTTTTTTTTTTTTTTTTGCTGTTAAAGATTTAACCACAGCACATATTATTTTGGCAGCAGTGCTACCACATTTATTGGTTTTATATGGTAACATAAAGCATGTCTCCCCTTTTCAGAATCTTAATTACTGTGAATAGTTAATTATGAATTTATTAATGATGAAGTATTATATTCCACACATGTAGTGCAAATAACAAATTAAATCTAAAATATTTTTACTTTATTTTTAAGACGCTGAGTTAAAAAAACTTATATAATTTAAGGGTCCCAATCCTAATTTAAAATATTTAATATTAATTCCGGTTAGAAAAAAAAGATATTTGATAAAATATTATTCATTGTGTATATTTTAGTTATTAAAGTGAGTTTATATGTTTCTTCAACGTTATTATTACTGACTATAACTTTTTGGCACTATAGTTCGACTCCATACTTTATTTATTGTTACCTGTATATAACTATTGGTAACAGTTTTGATAAATACTTTGATTGAGATAAATTGTAATTAAATAAGATTTACGTTGATTATCATTTTCAAATAAATTTAATGTTTAATGTGTTGTTTATTTATTCACTAAATCATTACTATGGCATAGAGCACTTTAAATGTGCTTATTCCTTTTTTCAAGGAAGCAATATATTAATATGTAAGTTTAGATAACTCCGCATTATGATGGTCCAGAACCAAACAACATATATATGTATATATATGTTGTTTGGTTCTGGACCATCATATATAATTATTTATATATATATATATAATTTTATATGTATATATATTTTAGTGCTGCACCATACGCATTCGGGTTTTACGCCTGTATGCTATTTACTTTAATTTTTTAATTCTGAGGAAGGCTGAATTTATAGAGAGTGTTCCCACATTTGCGTGAATGGAGAGTAGAAAACCATTAAGGAAAAAACCCTCTCAATGAACCTGACCTGGATTGAACCTGGATCTCCCGGTCATTGTTAGTCTAGTCTATTGCGAGAGTAGCGTCTTAGAACATGTGACCACCTAAGCGGCTTAATCCTGTTATTAAATGATATTTTTTTAGTTTGTTTTGTTTGGCCTTCGAGTCAGTGCTTAATGGTTGCTTCCGTGAAATTAGTACAACGAATAATCTTGCTCCGTGGTATAATAGGCCCTGCCTTCACTAAACACACTATAAGCGATGTCCTCTCCAGCCATGCGCTTTCGATAGTTTAGAGTGTAGTTATTCAATTGGATGTTACAGGCTAGGCTTCCAGAGTCAAGGAGGTATTAGACAAGAGCATTTTCAAGGAGGGTCGAAATAAGGAGTGGCGATAGGGGAGGATCTTATATGAAGAAGTGTGAGGAAGACAACGTGTAAACTAGCTTGGATGTCAAGTTTAAATAAGTCTTTTTTTGCCTTTGACAAGGAAGTCAGGGCTTGAATCCTGATTGGGTTTAATTATCTGGTATTTCTTTAGTGGTTTCTCATGCTCTTCCCATGTAAATTAGTTATATTTCCTCTAACATTCCTCCTTCCTCCTCTTTATTCGTTATTGAACGAGTAATAAGGTGAGGACTAAAAAATCTTGGTGTTATTTGCACCTGTGGGAAAATAGAAAAAGATGTCAGTCTTGTGTATTCTAGTTTATCATGGCGTGGAGGATAAGGTTCGAATCTTCTGTTAAAAATTATGCACATGAAATACCTCATTATTTTGAAAATAATTGTTCATCAATCTAATTTACCTATATTCTGTTTATTATCTGACACCATTCTCTCATTGTCGGTTTTTGTTTATTTCTTATACTGTCCTTGCAAATCACGTTTTTATAAGACTTTAACATAGCCTGTTATTTTATTCTATAAACGAGAAAATTTGGCAGGGTAGTTTGAATATTGACATATTAAAAAAGGATTAAAGTTAATATTATGGATAACGTCTTTAAATAAAAATATTTTCACCACGTTGAATGAATTGACGACTGCTATTTAGTTTTCTTTGCGACTGTATATTATTATTAGCATTATTACCACCACGTCTTACTAACCGTTCGGGTTGTATCTACTTATACTAATGTGTAATGGTAGGGTGATTGTGAGATGAAATGGAGGACCTGCAGTTTAACGTGGGATCCGAACCACGGTGAATGCCTGGTATTCCACATATTCACTAGATGAGATCAATACACGTCTTGTCATAGGTGAAGGAAGGGTTTGGCAATCATATAAATCTGTGCCACGACCGAGGATTGAACCCCGGACTCCCAGCATAGAAATCCGATACCTTACCCCGAGACCATTTTGCGACTATAACTTTACTGTAAGGTTCTTACTAATTAGTATCGTTCTTGGCTACGATTCAAGGGAGTGGTTTAAGAAATCATGTTTGAATTTGAGTTGTGCCTAAAATATTAATTTTTCTATGAGTTTGCCTTTGAACACTTCATGAACTACTGTTAGATGTGGTGTATCAGGCATTCGGTCTTAGGCAAAATTTTATTTATTCTTTCATTATCGCGTCTCACCACCCGTTTTATATATAACGCATATATGTTAATTACTCTAATTGAGTAGCGTTGAGGAAGATATAGTTTGAGAGTTAATGTAGGCCTACCCAAAATTTGGTGGTGGTAGGGTTTTAAAAAAATTTGGGCAAAATATTCTCAGTCCATCTATCTGGGATTCAAACCCCAAACTTATACCATGACTAAAAAACCAAACTGAATATCCCGGGAATTTGGACCTAGTGTTCAACTATACCGATAGTTAATATTTAAAGTCCAGTAGGCAATAATTTGGCTTTTTTAATGTTAATTATATGTATTTTATAACTTCAATTATATAATATACTTTATAAAACGACTGGGTAAAATTTGTGTTATTAACATTCCCACAAGTGGCTCATAGGAGTGAAAACTTTCACATGATGGAAACCTCGTAAAGACGGCTCATTTGACCAACCGTTGTTTGTTTCTAAGTAGGAGAGCAAAACAAAACAAATACCCTTGGAGTGTTTGAACTGTGTTTCAAATTTATTGTTCACAGTTAATTCAGCCATGGAACGATATGGACGTTTAAGTGAAGTTGATAAAGGAAGGATTCTGGGTTTAGTGGAGGCAGGGTACACGGACAGTGAAATTTCGCGTGCAATACCGTGTTCCCGAAAAACAGTTTCGTTGTGGAAATCTAGATGGAATAATGAAAACAGCCTCAAGTGTCGTCATGGTGGACAGATTGCTGCACGGGTTGGGGTAAATTTATCTAAGGACACAATTTTGGAGCGCTTAAGAGAAGGAGGGCTCCAGTAATTTACTGCAGCTTCAAAACAGCTATTAACAGATCGGCAGAAGCTGGCTCGAATGAATTTCGCGCAAGAAAACTTAGAACGGCCATTATAATATTGGAGGAGAGCCATTTTTACAGACGAGAAGGTTTGGAGATCATCAAATGATGGTCGTGTGCTAGTTTATTGCCCTAAAAATGCTAGTTTTCAACCACCCTATGTGCATCAACGCCGCTATAGTGGTCGCTTCTCTGTATCTAGTTGGGGGTGGATTTCACACGCTGGTATGGGAGTCATGTGGAAAATAGATGGACATTTAAACAAGGAACAATACGTGTGTATCTTGGATAACGTGATGTTGCCGTCTGTACGAGAAAGATATCCCGTAGGACCAATTGTTTATCAACACGGCCGCTCACCTGTTCATACTTCTCGATTAGTGCAGCAGTGGTTTGCAGATCATGGGGGGGACATTGATGTTATTCCATGGCCTCCATGTGGCTGTGATATGAACCCAATCGAGAATGTATGGGCAGAAATGAGTAGGATACTTCGTGAACGTAATTTGGATATCAGGAATTCTAATCAACTATGGGATGAAGTTGAAGCTGCTTGGGAAGAGCTCTCTGATAGCCCTAGGTATGTTGCAAGACTTATTAATTCAATGCCAAGAAGATTAGAAAGTGTTGTGGAAGCAGAAGAATTTTGGACACGTTATTGATATGTTAAATACTCGCTAAACTTTAGTTTCTTGTTCAATGGGTGTTGAAATAAGTGTATTGGCTGGATATAAATCATAATTCACTTCTTGGTTTAACCACCTGGATCACCATCCGTCGTCACTATCTTGGCTTAACCACCTGGACCAGCATCTGTCGTCACTATCTTGGCTTAACAACCTAGATTAGCAGCTTCCGTCACTATCTTGGCTTCACCACCTGGCCATCTGTCGTCACTATCTTGGCATTATCGTCTGGGTCGCCAGATTTCGTCAGTATCTTGGCTTAACCACCTGGATCACTATCTGTAGTCAATATCTTGGCTCTACCGCCTGGCTCACCATACAGTACGTCGTCGATATCTTGGATTAGCTTCCTGGATCACCACCTGTCGTCACTATCTAGGCTTCACCACCTGGATCACCATACAGTACGTCATCACTATCTTGGTTTAGCCGCTTGGAGCACCACTTGTCGTCACTATCTAGGCATAATCGCCTGGATCACCATCACTCGTTTCTATCTTGGCTTCGACGCCTGGATCACCATCACTCGTCTCTATCTTGGCTTCACCGCCTGGATCCCCATCTCTCGTCTCTATCTTGGCTTCACCACCTGGATCACCATCTTTCGTCTCTATCTTGGCTTCACCGCCTGGATCACCATCTCTCGTCTCTATCTTGGCTTCACCGCCTGGATCACCATCACTCGTCTCTATCTTGGCTTAGCCTCCTGGATCACCATCTCTCGTCTCTATCTTGGCTTCACCGCCTGGATCACCATCTCTCGTCTCTATCTTGGCTTCACCGCCTGGATCACCATCTCTCGTCTCTATCTTGGCCTCACCACCTGGATCACCATACGTCGTCACTATCTTGGCTTAGCCGCCTGGATCACCATCTCTCGTCTCTATCTTGGCTTCACCGCCTGGATCACCATCTCTTGTCTCTATCTTGGCTTAGCCACCTGGATCACCATATCTCATCTCTATCTTGGCTTCACCGCCTGGATCACCATCTCTCGTCTCTATCTTGGCTTCACCACCTGGATCACCACTTATCGTCACTATCTAGGCTAAATCACCTGGATCACCGTATCCTGTTGGAGAAGTGAGGACAGCTCATGGCAAACTAATTATACCATGGTCTTACTATTATTTTTAGGTTATCAATGCTTGTTAACACCTGTTCAGGCTATACATATAATTGACAATATTCTTATCGGGTTGGGTTGAGTAAGGAAACATATTAGAGGTAAAATACCCCCATTTGCTTGGAACGAGAGTGGGGAACCATTTAATAAAAATCACCCACACTTGATCTGACCAAGATTTGAAAACTGACCTCATATTATTTATTTCAGCTATTTAATGTGCACTTTTCATATTACTTTAACTATAAACTAGCTATTTTAGCTATATAACTAGTATTTTCCGTTCCTTCTTCCCTTTATAGAAATAGGTTAACATAACTGGAATGGTTATTCTACAATAAAAAGATGCTAAATTTGCTTGATCCATCACAAAACGTAGCAGAGATACACTTACTACATTACAAGTTGTATTTGCGTAGAAATAAAGGGAAACACAGATAATATTACAAGAACAGTCTTTATTTGCAAGAGTTTCTTAAACTATTGTGTAGTAGCCGATAGTGGTTTCTAATAATTGTAATAATATTATTCTTAGTTTAACTCGTCACGATGAAAAACTACACAATTTTTCTAACATATTCTATACACATAATTTAAATTCTTTATTTATATAATAGAGTTTGTGTAAATTAATAATGACCACACACGATCACATAATTGACACTAAATTCCTGCTAATATATCACATATCATTTATATTCAAAGCTGTTGGTACCATATAATCACAGTGCTATACTTGCTAGTGTAATATTCAAAGTTAAATAGTTCAGCAGACAAATGTGAAACATGTTGAGGCATAGTCTTCTGACAAACGTATTTATAGATATTTTTAAACGTAGCTTCAATACTTTTTATTCTTGTGCGATTTTAATATGTATAGTTTTTTAGAATGATCCGGGTCCTACTATCCATTTGGACTATTACAATTAACTACGGTAGCAAAGTAGGAGTGATGAAGGTGGACTGTGAGATGAAATGTAATTACTCACAATCTTGTGAATATCGTTTTTGTAAAAAACATAATTAGTAAATCTAACCAGAATTTGAACCCTAATGTCTCTGTAATTGTAAAATCAAACTAAACAAGCTATAGTTTCTTAGATAGTGTGCCCACTTAACCAGTAAAGGGTGTTTTGAAAGGCTGGTACAAAGCAGTGCTGATTTTAAAACATTGATATCGTGGTATGTGTAGATGTGCCGGTTACTCGCTAGCGACCGATAGTTTAATTCGACAACACTGGGAATCTAATGACCTCTCATATAACGAAACTAACGGAATTGATGCGTGCCACTTTACAGTATACGTAAATAAAAATACACGATTCTTTTATTGAGTGCACCATGTAGAACGATTTGTTTAGCTATATAATTTATATATATTTTATTTTATTTAAACCAAATTGCTAGTATCATAAATTGTGGAAATTATTTAAATATGAACTTGTTTCAAACAAGCACACATTAGTTACCTAGTATATGTATATAAATTGTTCATCGACACGAGTTAGTTCAAATTCAACTTTTTATTTTATTGGTTTACATAAAATAACATTTGTCTATATGAATTTAGTATTGTTACTCGGCCGAAATATCGTTTGGATCTTTTTGTTGTTAAACCTTAACATGCCAGGTAGAGCTATTAGTTATAATATATTTACCATCCAAATAATAAATATTTAGTAAAGTCCTTTTAGGTAAAGGTGTTTTATGATATAGAACCCATAAATACATTTTTTTTAAATAACCGCCTGCATACAACATCTCAAAGTTAATGTATAGATTTTAATTTGGTTTGTTTTTAAATGCGAATTATTTGGTATCCTACCTGTTTTTAGAAAAAATATGTTAAATAAAAACCCCAATTAACAACTTAATTCAATATTTTTTTTAGTCATATTAAAAAAAATAACTATACAGGCTTTGGAGACCAATGTCTGCTCATTGGATTACTACACATTCACGCTACCGACTCTATTGCATAGATTTAATCTATTTTTCTTTTGTTTTCACACAAATAAACACATTTCTTAGATTTCTGGTTCATTGAAAGTTTTTTTCTTTTGTTTACATACTTGAAAATGGCGCGTTTCTTTCAACAAAATTATTCTCTAGCTCACACGCGAAGGAAGAGAAGCGTCCTTTAGTTTTATGTTACTTTACTCTAGGGGTGGCCAACATAACTTTCTGTCATACCACTATCTACATTCAACGCTTTTGGCATTGTGTATGTAACTATCGCCTAAAACCTCAAACATTACCTGACTCCTTCCCCCTTTCTACATAGTGGACAGTAAAACAACAGGGGTCTTTAGAGAGTGAATAGGGGATAAACTAAATTATTCAAATTTTAGTGACAAATGAAGTTGGCCGAAATAACTCGTTTATTTGTATTCCAATGTTATAGCTTTAATTTTTTGAACTTAAGGGTGGAACTTAAAATGACTTTGCGTACCGTTAGTGTTGCGGGTTGGTCATCACTGCCCTACGTGACAGATGACACCAGTCTCACAAGGTGTTAAGCTGGAGAGGCGAACTTCCTGGCAAATAGGACCCAAAATATCAATCTGTTTGAAGAAAGTGTATCGAAACATTTTTGTAAATTTTTGAGACACAATAATTATTATATTTGCAATAGTGTTATTGTAACTGATTTTAGGCCTACACATATTAAAGTGTAGCGAATATGTATTTGATTAAATAAAAATATGGAAGAAGATATATATGAACGACTAAATAGATCCTCACATATAAATATATAAAGCTAAGATTTTAGATTTAATTACAGAGAAAATTTGTATTTTAATTCACATTGTATGTCTAGACTTGAAATAATAAAAACCGTTGGAAGAAAAAATATATATATGTCTTTCAATATATTTACATTATTTCCACCAAAATAACTATTTTAAGAATGAACGAAATTAATCTTTTAAGTTACTACTAATTTTTCATAGCTACGTGTAATCTAATTGTTTTAGTTTAGTCATTATTATAACTCAATTTAAAATAATCATAAAGGACAAAAATACAATCTTCAAGAGAACTCAACGTTTTTGGTATGGAATTGTTTTAAACTATAATGATATAACAATAAAAATTATGATAGAATAAAAAATAATAAACACACGTAAGTTACACTCAAAGTCACCACTAATTTTTTAGGTTCCATACCAAGAATAGAACCCATATGAAAAACTCACGTTATATGTATGTTTAGGTCTCACACAGATCTCAATATTTGAATGGTTAGACATATAAAGCCAAAGCTTGGGTTGGAGCTAAAAGCTAGCGTGCCCACATGAAATGGGTTGGTAACAATTTAGCAAAAAGACGAATAACGGAATTTGTGAGACATTAAATGTAAGTTTACGGTTTGTTTTTTGACCCAAATGTGTGTGGTATTTTTGAAAAGCTTTTACCGTGAGCGTTTCAAATAAAAAAAATATATATATAATGTTTGGATATAATTATATATATATAATGTTTGGATATAATTTTATGTATATATATATATATAATTTTAGCAAAAATTCTCATAAACGGGATTTTATAAATGTTGGGGAAGATCTTAAAAAACTAGGGATATGTAAAACATATTTGTTTACAGTAAAAATTATTTTATTTATATGACAACAACAATATTTTTCAAAATATTTCAATATTGCTCTCAGTATATTTTCTCATGAATGCCACGTGCCGACAACTTTCGATGGAGCAGGACCGCATAAACGAGAAGAGGATGGTGAGCCTAGGTATGAAATCCAAATAACCTCCACCAAGTACACACTTGATCCATAATAATGCACATATTAAAGATGCGTAAAGAATGAGAGCTAGCCAAACAACGCATATTATTAAGTCATAGAAATATTTCTGAAACTTTTTTTACTAACTATCTTGGTTCTAAGATAAAGTTAGTTATAATTAATATAAATGAGTACACCTTAGTTTTCTTATTTTATTCAATAAGTAATAAACTATCTCACTCAGAGAGCAGCGTAGCATCCAAGGTTCCATGTTAAAAAGGTATTTGAGGTTTTTTAACGTGCATTTTCTGAACTGACTTATAAAATCAGCACACGAATTTGATACTAGGTTAAAACTTGAAAATACACAAACTCCACCGTCCATCAAACTCATCATTTTGAAAGGGGAAACACTCATTTCACTAAAAATAAAAGTTCTGTTATGTCAGTAATCGAACCTGGGAACATTAGTCCATTAAATAAACATGCGATCGTTTAAGGTAAACTGTCCCACAATCTTACCGTTCAATAAATCTGTATATCTTCTTTTTGTAGAATTATTGGTTTCAAAAGCATTTATTATTATTATTATTATTATTATTATTATTATTATTATTATTATTATTATTATTATCATTATCATTATTATTATTAATATCATTATTATAAAGGTAACCAATAATTATTTGAGGTGTATGAGATTTTAACATATAACAAAATACATCATTTATTTGTTCTTGAAATTAATTTGGAAGGAGTAATAACTGTTGGCTTACTGCAAGACGTAAATGTTTAGAAGACGTGTGAATGTTAACTGCATTTGAAACGGTCAGTATTTTGCGAGTGTATTACTTGCTAAAGTGAATTATGTGATCCAACCCTCCTTTTAGACAAGCGCCATTTAACTACTCTACGCTATAGTCGGACCTTCACGGCCAGCTAGCACACACAGAAGAACGAACTATTTATTAATATGTTTGAATGCCAAGGAAAACTTCACTGTTTCTCTGATAACCTCCTTCATATAGTCATTCTTAAATCAATAGGACAAGGAAAGATTATTTAAAGGAAGTGCATACACATTCTTGTTGAGAGTTAGTGTTTTTTTAGCAACGCGTCTTACTACCCGTTCTGGTAATAGGCCTATTTACTAATTGATATAATGAATAAGGAATTGGTAAGGGTGAATTTAGAGTAAGTTAACCAGCATTTGCGTGGGGGGAGAGTGGAAAGCAATTTAGGGAAAACCACGTCAGTATAGCTCAACACGAAACTAGCGCGTTAGCTAACTACACCACCGAAGTGGTTTTGAGAGTTGTTTGTAATCTCATTGTAATAGAAACATTATTAATTGAAATTAAAAAAGCATGCCCCAAAATAATAGCCTATAGACACGTGTAATATCTACTCTAAGCATACACAAAATTAAATATTTAATATCTTATAGTTAACAGAATAACAAATTAAAATAGATATTCTAGGAAATACCGTAAATAATTTCTATTCTACTGAATCGGTATAAACGCGGACACATATTTTCTCAGATGATCCATTTTCATTGATGAAACAGAGTTCTAATCCTGGCCTGGAATATTCAGGGACCTTTCCTAAATTGTTTCCCCAACTTCCCTCCAAGATAATGTGATGACATCCTCTTTAATTTGTATCTCTTACATTACTTCCCACAAAAATTATTTTAGGCGTGTAGCCCGGATAAGTAGTTGAGGTGGTTGAAATAGGTAATATTATGTTACATATAAATATTCTCCTATAGTTAACTCTGGACTATTATCCCCTTCACGGAAGAATGAAATTTCACCTTTCCAGCTGACCCACAAAATCCATTATCACTAGAACTCTCAGCATTTCCAGGGACTCATAGAAAAACACTTGATTAAACTAATGTTAAAACATAAATACTACATAGTTAAAAAAACTGCACTGCAATTGTTTATATAGTTATAAATATCCTAGATAACATATATACAACATCCATCCGAAACTTAAACAGGGACTCGAACCACAAAACTGAAGTATATCATGTTAAAATTTGCCTGGTTAATATCCTATGGACTCTAATAAACTACAGTGGAATCGGTTATCTGCTCCAAAGATATACACAAATATCCGGCTGGTCCTTCACCGAGACTCACAACACAAAACCTGATTATATCATGTTAATATATGCCTGGAGAAATATCCTACAAAAAAATTTGCAATCGGTTAAGTGGTTCCATATATATATATATATATATATATATATATATATTAGGATATATATATATATATCCTAATATCTGGCTGACAATTCACCGGGACTCACACCAAAACACCTAATTATACACAAATAATCCCAAAATATGTCTGGATATTTGGCCAGTATAAAAGTAAAAACCGCACCGCAATTGGTTAAGTGGTTCCAGAGGTCCTAAGTTACAGATATAAATAAATCCGGCCGTTTCTTTCACGGAAACTCAAACGCTGACTGTATGTATGATAGATCCTCACTTAGCAGACATCCGAGGGGATATAAATAAATTCACCACAATTGGTTATCCAGTTCCAGGTATCTTTGCCAACACCCATAAATTCTTAAAAACAGTACAGAACTACAATATTTTCTTACTAAAAGATATCTACATTCCAAACCTTAAAAAAAAATAATAGATATCATGTAAATTGTTTTTAAGCTCGTAAAGCAAATACAATACTTCTCCTTGCTTTTCAATTATTTAAACCTCCTTTCTCTTATATTATATTAATACTTGCGTATGAAATGGCTAGTTTTATTATTTGGATTTCCAGAATTGATTTAGTAAAAAAACAGATTTGACCAAAAAAAATTAAACATGACATTTATTAGAAAATGTCCATCAACGTAAATCTTATTAAACTACAATTTTTCTAAAATAAATATCTATCAAAACTTTTTACCAATATTTATATTGTGGCCATTATATTAACATTAAATAAATTATGGAATCTAACTATTGTCCCACAAAGCTATAGACAGTCATAATAACGTTGAAGAAACAAATAAATTGCATTTTATAAATAAAATATGTCCAATGGATAAGATTTTATCAAATCTTATTGTTTTTTGTCTATCCGGAAATTGTATAAAATATTTTGAATCAGGATTGGGACCCTTAAATTATATAATTTTTTTAAACTCAGAGTCCTAAAAATAAAGTAAAATTCTTTAAGATTCAATTTGTTATTTGAGCTAAAGTGTAGAATATAATAATTAATCATTAATAAATTCATAATTAGCTATTCACAGTAATTAAGATTCTGAAAAGGGGGAGACCTGCTTTATGTTACCATGTAAAAACAATAAATGTGGGTAGCACTGATGCCAAAATATTGTGTGGTTTGGATAAATCTTAAACAGCAAAAAAAAAAAAAAAAAAAAAAAAAGCCAGGTCATATATTAATGAGACCAAACATAATTAATTAACTAGGTATGTAACGAATAATTGATTCTATTAGGAAGGGAACAAAAAGGTAGAATTAATTTAGTAGATCAAACCATTTGAACATCTCAAAAATAAATTCCTCCTCCCCCATCACTCCTTTCAAACAGTCAAGAAATAGTTTAAAGACTTAAGGCTTTCTTTAAATCCGGCCTCGGGCGTAGCTAGGCAAACTATTCTGCAGTCATGTGTGGAGGTATAGCATACCGCGTGGGCGTTTAGCCAAGCAAGTTGCTACCTTTCAATCTCGACGGAGGGTACATGTAAGTCCTACATTTTTATTATTCCTATTGAGACAGTAACTTATTATTAAATTTTTATGTTTTTTTACAAGTCCTCTTTTTATTATTATGATTATTAATTATAAATTATTGTATAGTTTAGCAATATTATTATTAATAAAATTACTATGAATTAAAATATTGATTATTAAATGTATACTTGAAGAAGCCTAATGAAAGCAATTACCTCCCCTCCCCAATAACCGGCACCTTTAGGTTCTCGTCGCAGTCCAGTCAACTATCTCAAAACCGAACGGTTAGTAAGACGCGACCCACCTCGGTGGCGTAGTTGGCTAACGCGCTAGTTTCGTGTTGAGCAAGACTGCCGAGAACGGGGAGATCGAGTTTCGAATCTCGGTCTGGTGAACTGGGGGTGGTTTTCCCTAAATGGTTTTCCACTCTCCCTTCATGCAAATGCGGGTTCACTTCCTTTAAAATTCAACCTTATTTATTCTTAATCCATTAGCGTAATAAGTACTTAAGCGTATAACCCAAACGGGTAGTAAGACGCGGTGCTAAGAAAAACCCTGCCAGAATACCTATATAAACAGCAAAATTATACTATCAAGTTTCTACAAAAGTGTACTATCTCACAGCAAAGTTATTATTAAAACATAATATCTTATAATCTTATATGTTCAGCAATGTTACGTTGTCTATACACTTTTTAATATTTAATTTAAAGCCAGTAAGACAAGTGAAACTCATACATTCATGAAGTATATTGTAGTATTTATATTTAAAAAAAAGTAATAAATCAAACACAAAAGGGACATAGTATAATATTTCTCAAGCTAAAAATGACAATCGGAAGTAAGAAAATAAAAGAGAAATATTGGATAGAAGGGATCAATGTCACTTATTCTGCCGTTTTACTTGAGTGAGTCATTACTCATTAGTTTCATTATCTGACACTGTCTAGGTCAGGCGGACATTATGTTTAGCTAGTCGGTGTTATTTCTACAAATTGGTAAAGTCAAAACAAGACTTTTTTTTTCTCAATTTTTGCAATGATTAATTTGGTCCCATAAATAAAATTAACGAATAGAGCTAGACAAAAAAAAATCAAACAAATAAATTCTAAAAAACGACATTGTATATTACAAAATGAGATGAAATCAAATGATCTGGGTACAAAAAATAACACTTTATATTATACTTGTATGATTAAAAATGATGTAATTTCTACCATTTTTAAACTATTTCTACATTAAAAATTGTTTGTATTTATTATATTATAAACATTTCGTTGTGTAAACCTCATATAATTCTACTAAATTTTAGCCCCATACATTAATTACTTTGCCTTCACAGTGGTATATAAAATCATAAAAAAGCAGGTCCTACCCGTTAATACTCATGAACTGTAATGAGTTGAAATAATTGAATCAGTATTTATATCTTGTTTAAATTGTGCAATAAAATGTTGATGGTCGAATTACCTTAAATCTACTGCCGGTATTAGTGCTGCACATTAGTGCGTATCAACGGATACAGGAGAATCAGAGAGAGCTGTAAGCCCGACTGATACATATTTGTACCATCTTCCATCATTTTAGCGAGTTGCAAATCTTAGAAATGTATCCTTCCCCTTAAAGTTATATTAATACCTGTTGTCAGCTCCTTACAGTTATGCATTTACAATACCAGCCATTATATCTCGTTCTGCCTTTAATTGCTACATCATTGAAAGTATTTTTATAATTGTATAATTTAATTATACATGAATGTTATAATCGGGTATAGCGCTGATGGCAGAACCCCAAAAAACTATTTTTCAATTAGTTTAGGAAAAATAAATTTTTAAACTAGATAAGGTTAAGTTAGTTAAAATTAACTAGTGCTAAACAAGTTTGAATTTTGTTAAACAGAGGTAACATAAGATATATTTAATGGTTAAGGTTCTGATAGCTATAATTAAATAGACTCAATCATTATAGTGTGATGAAAAAATATGTATATAATATATAATATGTATATATATTTTTATTTTTTTATTATTATTTTACTATACGAATAAATTTAATTTAATTTATATATACATATATAATATTATAATATTGTATTGGGCGCCAACTACCAACCCTTCTTGTTTTGTGAAGTAGGAATATTTTTATCACTAAACAAATTTATCCCCATAAACTGCTCAGCGGTAAGACGAAAACCCTTTCTCTCAAGACCCCTGGACTTTACCTAAAGTTTGGACTTAAATTGGACACTTACAACCGAATACTTCCTGACGCAGAATATTATTCTTGTTCTGAATAATCCAATCTACTGAGAATCGCTATACATGGGATGCAAGTTCAAAAGAAAATACAATGTAGGTACATTGATGTAAATAAAAATAAAAACAATTAAATTTAAAGAGTGATTTTAATTATTGTAGTGAATGATATTCTTAAATAAGCCCTACCTATTAAGGCATGCCTCGTATATATTAAATTAATATAAGTATTGTTAAGCAATACTTGAAATTGTTAAACTCTCACTTGAATTGTGAGGATAAAAGAATACATATATTAATAATAATTATTGATACAGGAATATTTCTTTAAGCAAATAACAGGATTTTAACAACAACAAAATGAATTCCTTATAACAGATAACAATAATGCTATGATTCTTTAATAAACAAAAATATTGTTCTGAGGTAGACAAGCGGTATTAATTCTGGTTTGAAAACTGAAATTATTTGTCCTTCTTTAGTAATTTTAAGTATTATGCTTAATTATTTAAATCCATAACAGGATGATTACAGATGGATTTGTTCTTACCCGAAAATGTCCTTGTTCTTGTAAAAGTTGACCCAAAGCTCCGTCAACATTTAACTCTCCGGCCTTAAATTTCCACAAAAATCTTCCTAGAAAACTTTAACTCAATCTTCATCACAAGTTAATACTTCCTTTTAAAGAAGTTTGGATGATAAGAATTACCATAAACCCAAATAAATATCATTGAAGGATCCCAAGATCTGGTCCTTCCTTCCACTTTCAAAGCCAATTTTAGAGTCACAACAAAAACTTAGACAAAACACAAACACGTTCTTTTTGTTTTAAAAAAACGATCTCCGGCCTAGGAGAAAATATTCACCGGGATTTATAACAAAGAATAAAACAAACAATCTCAACTATTGAAATATTGAGAGTATTACTATAAAGATTATTATAATTTTTACATTTATAAATATAAGTCGTCTTAAAAATTAATTTAAATTTGGCACCAAAAAAAAAACAACGAGAATAATAATCTCTTCTGCTAGGGGTAATTATTTCTCCAAGTGACAGCCAGATGTTATAAGCGTCCAAGAACATAAAAATAAATTAATATAATAGTTCCGAAATAAACCACTCTCTAGAGCAGATAGCGTTAAAATCACCTACCAACAAAATAATAAACATGGCGGGTTGGCAGTTTATGAATAAAATAAAGAAAGATGATTTAATATAGTGAAATAAAGGTAAGTAGATTATATGTATAACATATATTTTTAATTGTAGATGAATAAATAATGAATATTCAAAACTTTAGGAGTTTTGAATGAAATTTAAAACAAATAAACAGTAAAATTATCCATTGTTATTATATATTTGAAGAATTTAGTAAACTGATTATTATATTTCTATTATAAGTAACTCTTTTAACCAAAAATAACATCACAATAGTAATAATAAATATTATTAAAATTGAATATTTACGTGTTCACCCTATTTATGAATTACAGGACAAAGGTAAGAAAAAATAAATATATATTATTTTAATGTATCAAGTCACTTCCAACTAAGTTGCATTAGAGTTTAAAGTGAAAATGAACGTAATTCTATTAATGTGATCTGTATTTCAACCAGTTCAATGCCTTGTCCTCCAGCATGTCCTATCAGCAGCTTCATTTGTTATATCCTGAAACTATCTCTTCTTTCCTTGTTTGAGAGGTCATCAATAAGTTGCATTTTCAGTCTTCCTGGTCCCTTTTCCCTTCCACTTGGCCTTCTATGACGTCACTCAATAGGGCATTATTTATTCTCATAGTGTGATTCATGATGATGGAAGGATAGTATTATAGTGGACCATCAAGAGATAGGGTGTAGTGCGGTGGACTGGATAGAACTAGTTTGAGATATGGATAGGTTGAGTACTTTTGTAATTGCCACAATGAGCTTTTAATTTCATAATGTCATAGAGTAATTAAAATATCACTGGTGAGTTCTATAAAAATATACTTACTACTTACTAGTCAGGAGAGACACAAGATAAACGTGAATGTGGTTGGAATGAGATACCTAAGAAATTTATGTGGAAATATTATCCTTTATTTTAAAATTTCGTCACTCGCGTTGAGTCATCTACTTTCATGAGATCCTGCTCTATGACACAAAACTCCGAGCTTCCGTCATTAGAATATTGTGAGCTTTGTTGTATTTTTCATTTTTATGAACACACATTTCCGCCATTTAAAACAAAAGACGTACGAAATACTTTATTTTATTCTATCTCTGTTGCGTTTGTGTGAGTAAAAAGTTTAATGTGTGTGTTTAAGATGGATAAAAAGGAAATGACCAGCAAATACAACAGTAGGTTCACTCTTTCTTTACTCAAGAAATTAAATTAAACTCAAAGCAAACTGTTAATTGAATCACAACAATTTGATGTGTTTATTTTCAATTGGCTCGAAAACTTCTTCACGGTCATGAAACAAACTTGGCCCTCTATCAAATTCATTTCCCCCACTCTTCAATTTCTCTTATCACCAAATAATTATTCTAAACTTCTACCATTTTGAATCGCGTCTAACAAATAATTTTAAAACTATTATTTTGCGTGAATGACAAGTCCCAAAAGTTGGAACCCAATGAGAGATCCATTCTAATGAAAACAAATCTCATTTCTTAAAGAAGTTTTGTTCAAGGATAGCTAAACAAAAAATTTCTCGTGATTGCGACACACGTGAACTCTCAATTTCCCAGTTAAATAGTCCACCAACATCTCGGGGATAGGTCCACTACTAAAAATCTGAACAGGTCTAGTAGGTAAAGATATTTCATAGCTACAGACAGGGCCATTTTAAGAAAACGCGAGGCCCGGGCCAAAAAACTGACAGACCCCCAATTTTAGCATTAAACGGTTAAAAAATATGTATATGTAAAGTAGTCCCATGGCTTCTTTGGTGCTGACTGACAGTTCACAGCTGACTTCTGACAGTAAATATTTAGGTATATACCTACATTTTGACTGTCAGAAGTGACAGCTGCTAAACACATGTTTTTACAGATCATATGTTTCGGTGTAGGGATACATAATTTGGTCTGGTAACTTTTCAGAGCTGTCAGTAAGCACCAAAGAAGCCATGGGGCTACTGTAGTACTCGGCACTTATGTTTTATGGAATATTGATCAACCCATTACATGATTGTACTTTATTAAATGCAAACAAATTAAGTTAATAAAGTAAAATCCTCTCTGTATCATTGCACTGTTAATTGTTTGTAGACCGACAGGGGTAGCACAATAATAGCGTATTCTACTGTACTGCAACACATTACTCGAATAACGTAAATCTTAAATTGCATAAAATTAGGGTTTTCAGGAATCTGGAATGGAATCCTATCACTAGGTGAATACCTATTGCTGTTAATTATCTGTACGCTATTTGATGCGAAATTTAAAATAATAACTGTAATTTAATTCAATATTGTTTGGGGGAAATGTGGCCCCCTGGAATTTGAGGCCCGGGGCAATTGCCCCCTTTACCCTCCTACCCCTAGATGCGACTCTGGCTACAGATAAAATATGTTGGCCCCGTTCAGCACTGGGGGAAATGTTATGAGTAGTCTAGGAGTGATGAGTCAATTTTCTTATTTCACCTATGTTTATAATCTTTGATCCAAACAAAGAATAATACTTTATCAAAGCCTGTTACAACCTCCGAGCCTGCATCTAGATCATCTCCAATGCTGTGACGTCACAACTGCCGGCCAGTCCCTGTATTGAACTGCACACTGAATACTATTTCATACAGTTGACGATTTAAATTTAATAATATATCTTCTCAAGCATGTCACTATTTATTTCATACAAAATAACGTGTTTTTTCAGGGTTTTCGAGAAAAAATTTCCATTTCTAAGACTCTTTAGAGTGTGTCATGGGTGTAGGGGGGATTTAGGGTGTTCAAACACCCCAAATGTTAAGAAATTTTAATTCCAAGCTTAAAGATAGCCTTGTATCAAACTTCTAATAACATTCACTTTTCAAAAAATTTTCAGGGAAGGACCACTCTAAACAGCGTCTAAAGGCATTTAATTCTCAATAAAATTCCAGGCAAATATCATTCTAAATGTCTTCTAGAGGCATCCGATTAAAAAAAAATAGCCTAAGGGGGGTCCACTTCAATTAGCTTCTAATGGCATCCTATTTTTTTTAAATTTGCTGGTGGAAGATAGCTTCTAGTTGCATCTAAGTTTTGAAGAGAGAAAAAAATCAAGCGTGGAACACTTTAAATAGCTTCTAAAGATATCAACATTTTAAAAAATTTCTGGGTGGGGACCACTTCAAATAGATTATAGGGAATATAATTTATATTTTAAAAAAGCACTTCTTAAAATAGCTTGCCTATATAAATTAATCCACGCTGATTTAAACACAATATCTAATCTCCAGCCCTTTTTTCACCCCGAAAAATTGTATCTGCATACATTTATCCATTAAATTTATCTTGGTAAAATCATCATGTTTTAAACACCAATGCCTACATAACCCCACACTAGCCAATTTTATGACAAATTAAATTTAATTCCTCTACACTACTCTTTAAAGTCTAAATTGTCTGGGAAAGCTGTAAAACACTGAGAGTTTTGTATTTAAAAAATAGTGGCAGCCCTGGTGTTGTATGCTATCAAAGAACGTGTGTCAACTTTCAAGGTTCCTAAAAATAATTCTCTTCACAATAACACTTATAAAAACTTGTGCTGATTGGAAAATATTTATTAGAGGAGTTGTATTTTTAATTTGTACTTCTCGGTAAATTTAATTTAGATGGCCTTGAAGCTAGATTAAGAAAATATCACCTACTGAGTGGTAGCATGTACCATTTTTTCCATAACAATTTTAAGAGCCTGAACGAAAGCTAAATATCTCGAATCTTTTACATTTAAATTTTTTTTAAATGTGAATCTTTAGTCCAAACGATTTCATATTTAAAGAAACGTAAATTGAGGAAAATTTAGTAGCAAATGATGATCTTAGTTTTTATATTAAAGAAAAAGTATAAAATTTAGTAGCAACTGATGAGCTTAGTTTTTATATTAAATAAAAAGTAATAAAATTTAGTAGCAACTGATAAGCTTAGTTTTTATATTAAATAAAAAGTAATACAATTTAGTAGCAACTGATGATCTTAATTTTTATATTTAAGAAATAGTAATAAAATTTAGCAATGACTGATGATCCTAATCTTTATATTCAAGAAAAAGTAATGTTGATGTCACAGAAATCCCATTAAACTAAATGATGATGTTGATGAAGGCTTAATGCATATAAAACAAACATATTTGTGTTATTCTCGTCTTCTTTTAACCGAAAGCGATGTTGACGTAAGAATTTCTCAATGTGCCTACAATAATTTAATATTTTAGATAGAGGCGATCTAAAATACAACCAGAGTTATTTTAGTAATATAATATCTGTGTACACTTTTTTCAAACGAGGCATTACAACAAACTTCTAGACGTCCCCTATCAATGGAAGTGGGTTTTTTTCGCTATTCATCCAAAAATAAGACTACTTAATATATATCTTGGAAATTCGTTTGGATTATGTAGACAAATACTAGAAAATTTAATTACATATTGTGTATATTTGTTTTGAGCTACATTTAATTAGAATGAAGTAAAACACATTTTTGAAGAATCTAATAAAGTTTCTAAAAAAAGAAAGGTTGATAAATTAACAAATTTTATACATTTTTTCCCCTGTAAATTGGGAATGTAGCACTGTAGAATTTCTTAAGATATTAAAGCTTGATTAACTTAAAATAAATTAATACTTTAATCTATTTCACCTTTTTAGTTATTTTAAAGTCAATAAAGTTGCATTATTCCGTCGCTCTTCAATAATCTGCAATATATACCGGCTCCGTGAACTTTACAGCCCGTAGGAAAGGCCGGTTCAATGCTATCTTGTTTTTAGAGAAGAACCTCCAATACAGTGCAATTTTAATAGGAAGAATATTATCCGATAACTAGAAAACTATCAGATCTAGTACAACGTATTCATACGTCAAGTAATGTTCTCTGCAGTTGTTACTCGATAGATAATATCGAATCGTATAAAATAGCACTAATAAAATAGTAAAATGTTAATAATATTGGCCACAAAAAAGTTGATATTTTCTAAAATAAGACTCTACTTTTTGAGTGCCAAGTTAAACAAAAACGTAACGTTTAAAATTGATTTTTTATGGCCAACTAGGCCGTAAGAGAGAAATTGCCACGTGGACGTTGCGTTCTTACGAAATATTTAATTATACGATGAATTATTTAAAAATATGACTCACGCCAAAATATAGTCTAAAGATTCCAACAGGGTTCTTTTCCCTCAACAACCCAATAATTTGAGTTTTATTAATAGAAAAAATAAGTGTGAGAATTTGAAATCAGCTTTTTTCCAACAAGTTTTTTAAGCATAGACTATTTGCGAATCTATGATACTAGGATTGATGAAAAAGGGCTCTAGATTTAGCTTTCTTCTAAAAATTACAGCAAATTTTTGATAGACTTTCAACATAAAGTTTTAGGATATTTGAGAGTTAGCAGCGAGCATTCCTCTTTACCTTGAGATAAGAAGTTTCGTAATTTTCTTTCCCCTCTTTCTTATTGGCATAATGAAAGGGTAGTTGTAGGTGAAGGGCGAAATGGAGTATAAGTTTAGACATAATATAGAAATACAATAGTTAAAAAAAGACACAGAAGATAGGAATTTAAGCAGTGTGGCCTGACAGCGATTGAGGTTGGCTCGAAATTATCTGACCACCCCACCCCTTTCTCACAGACACGCAAATATTTATTCAAAAGAGAATACACCCGTTTCAATGGGCACGTAGGCTACTACGTCATTCTCATCGTGTCTGATTTTCCGGTGACGAGGAAGTACAGGTTTTAATCCCGACTTGATCACCGAGGTGACTTTCTCGAGAATATTTTCCACGCAAACGCGATTACCTTTTATCTCTCAATTCTAACTTCCTCATCATACCAACCCCATTTAGTAGACCTGTAAATATTCGAATAGTCCGGATGGGTGCAAGAGAATGAAAATATTTAACACACTTTTTTGAATGTCAAGATGTTTTAGTCCAGTTCAAGCTGTTGTTATTTTAATACCGTGACATTTTTATATAAGTATGCAGACATCGATATCTTCGTTTATCAAAATGTTTTATGGTGCTTTTATAGGCGTCGATTGGGCTCAAAATAAATAAATTTTCAATAAACTTTGACCCACTTCAATGGTAGAATTATCTAAAGCGTCACCATCGTGTTAGACTGGCCTGCTGATAACGGACAGGTTCAAAGCCTGGTCAGGACCATTGAGGTTGTTTTTTCTTAAATAGTTTCTCACCCTCCTTCAACGCGGGTATATCACCTCTAAAGTGCTCCCATCCTCACCCCTATCCCAATAGTGTAATTATCATATAAGTGTATAGCCTGAAAAGGTAGTGTGAGATGTTCTGCTAAAGAAACACAAACAAACTTTGTCCAACCTTGGTACTGGAATGGTAGCCCGAATATAAATAGATAAACTAAATTATAGATGACCTGTTAAAAGCATATGTGTGTATCAGGTTTAGTTGAAATCTAATTTTGTGTTTAAAATATACGAAAAGGGGAGGGGCATGTAGACAGCGTACGAGTATAACATTTTACATTTGCATATGGTAGGTTAGAGAGTGCGAACTATGTGTGATTTACAGGGATGTGCCAAGGAAGAGGGTTGGGGGGAGGGAGATGTGAGATTGGGGGATCAACGCTCCCACATTGCTCCGAAAGAATTATTTATAACCAAGGCTTGGATGTGTATGCCTTGAATACACGTTAAATATGCACTTAAAAAAATGTAAATAAGACTTAGTATTGAAAGAGGCTCTAGGGCTATAGTTTTTTCAAAAATACCCTACATTTCCTAAAGTTGCTTGAAACGTCTTGTATAAAATAGTATAAATATCATATACCGTATTGACCTAGTAGTAGCCGGGGACGTGATAGCTGTCCGGGGTGGAGGGGGGGGAGACACTCTAATGTAGCTTAGGTGGAAAGTAAACTTGTTAATAGTACCCGGGGTCCAAATCAGGGGCGGTGGAACCGGGGGAGCATGGGGCATTGTCCCCTGGGAAGAATGTGCCTCCCTTGGAATAAATTTTCCTTCCCCCAGATATATTTCAAGTCCTGTGATATTGAATATGAAGCTGAAAGAGGCCCTTGAATAATACTACAAACGCAAACGACTTATAGATGCATTCATATTTCCAAAAATTTAATGGAGAAGAACACTTCGAAAAACTTCTAGAATCTAGAGGTATCTAACTGTTAGGATAAATCAGGCAAGGATCAATCTAAATTGTTTCTAGGACCATCCAAATTTCTAAGGGAAGACCACTCCTTATAATTTCCAGATGCATGTCATTTTGAAGAATTTTCACGTGAGAACCACTTCAAATAGTTTCTGAAAGCATTCAATTTTTAAAAATGTGTTGGTGGAAGACCACTTTAAATATCTTCTAGAAGCATCTAATTTTTTTTAATTCAAGAAGGGGACCATTACAAGTAGCTTCTAGGAAGATCCAATTTTTCAAAATATTGCTGGGTGAGGGCCACATCAAATAGCTTACAGAAGCATATAATTTTCGAGAAAAATTCAGTCGAATAGGAATCTAAAAAACTTATAGAAGCAAAAAAAATTTAAAAAAAGGGGGAAGATACATCAAAAGAAATCTGGCTGAGGACTTTTTAAAATAGTTTCTAAAGATATCAAAATTTTATAAAATTCTTGAAGAAGGACCACTCCAAATAGCTTCTGAAGCATCAAAACTTTAAAAAAATTGATGGGAGGAATACCTTAAATTTCTTTTAAAAGAATCTGATTTCCAAAAATTGGATGAAGGACCACTCACCAATTGGTGAGCTAAACCGGGGAGAACCCACATTGTCTAAAAGTTTCAGTCTCGCAGTAGACTAGACTGCCAATGACGGGGATCTCGGGGCTCGAATCCCGGTTGGCTGTACTGAGGGGGATTTTACCTAGATGGTTTTCCACTCTCCCTCCACGCAAATTTGGGTACACCTAATCTAAATTCTACTTCTCTCATTCCTATTTATCTCGTCCCCACATTAGCGTAGCTAGTAAATAGGTGTATAATCCGAAAGAACGGGTATTAAGACGTGGAACCCGCTTTGGTGGCCGCATGGTCTAGGGCGCAACTCTAAAGGTGGATTCACACACTAAGCTACGCTACACTGCACTTTGCTATGCTATGCCACGCTATATTAGGTTTTAAAAATGCTAGCCAAAATATCTTCTAAAACCATCAAATTTTCAAAAATCTCCAAGTGAGGATATTTACAAATAGCCTCTAAGGACATTACATTTTTAAAATATTGCTGGAGAAGACAACTCGACAAAGTTTCTGGAGGCATCATATTTTTTTTAAATTGAAGGGGACCATTCCAAATAGCTTTGAGAGGGCAACTCTCCCAATTTTTTGTTTTGTTTCTCCATACCCCATTCCCCTCTACATAAAGAAGGTTCCACAGCCACAGTCCTAATAATGGCTGAGCTGACTATTACAGCCGGGATACAGGTATTCCGATAATTTTTCATGGGCCTCACACACTACGTTATTTCCTGGGAAAATTCCCAACTACCCTGACTTAAACTCAGGGCTGAGCTTTCCTAGTGATTCCCGCACTTTACTTCGTTTTTATTTGTTTGGATTTCAATTTACCTAGGTTTCTTTTATTTAGGTCAAATACAGTTTTTTTAACTATATATATATATATATATATATATATATATATATATATATATATATATATAAACAAATTTTAATAGTTTCAAAACTTCAAAATATTAAAGTATTATTTTTTGCGTATAGATATCTAGTAAAACGTGGTGCTAGTAAAATTATCAAAACTACCAAAAATAGAAAGATTTACACTGCCAATCCGAACTGGGTTGATTAATAGCGATCTATTTATTGTTTTAGCACGATTAATAGCGAGCTATTTATTGTTCTAACACAATTAATAGCGAGCTATTTATTGTTCTAACACGATTAATCCCCGTGCCTGTAGGCATCCCTCTTGGCAGCGGTGAACAACTCTGTGCATTGTAGTTCTATTATATAATCGCGCTAGCCCCACGCGCCAAACCAAATCCGAAAAAAAGCAATAAAAGATTTGTAGCTTGAAAACCTAGCTGATTTTCATTTTATTTAAAAGAAATATTTTTCAAAAATGTCCAGGTCCTGTTCACTTTTTACCGGGACTCGACGTACAAAATGTTCCTGAGAACTCCCGAACTATAAACCTTAATATCTTGGTACTAGCTTATTGGAGTCCCACAACGCCAGATATTATGTTTGACTTTTTTTTTTAAATGGTTACGAGGTGTTTTGCTTAGTAAGATGAACATTCATTGCCATCTCTTGTGGGAGAACTACCCCCTTGCCACCCTCCTCACCGTCATTACACCTCTTTTTTGCTACATAGCATTTCTTGGCACAAACCAAAGCACGTCTCCAATAATAAACACTTAATTGTGGCTGAATAAATGTTTATACATAGCTATTAAATAATCTAGTTGAATAGTTTTATTCAATCACCAACCGAATAGGTCACGCTGCTACATACGGATTATCTTCTCCTGCTATTCAACACTTTTCAGATGTCTGTGACGGTATTGGCGGTCTAAAACGAGGCAATACTCTAGAGATCGATATGTTTCCATCTCGGATGGACTTGGAAGTCTACTTTAAATGTATTAGATCTTTGTTGAGATTATGTTCAGTTTGATGGCCGGCACATTTCCTGTCTATTAATTTAATGCCAATTAATTATGTATACTTGTAATTATTTCAGTAGTAGTTTATTCTCAGGACTTAGGTTGCCACATCAAGTTGCAGGATACGACTCATATTTAGTAGACTTATTATATTTTTGTAACATGCTAAGTTTAATAACTCGCACTATGACATATTTATGTATTTGATTACCCATAATTTAGAGTTCAGTGTGCTATGCACCCTGTGATCTATTTTTGGTATCCTTAGCGGCCAGTATCTCAATTTTATAGAATCTGGATTAGTAAAAGTAAATGTATTATTTCTTATTGCAGTTGGGGTCAAGTAACTTGAATTTGTTTTATGGCAGAGTGCTTCTATCCTTATTTATTAAGGTGGCTCTGATCACTTTTATGACTTGGGACAGTGGTGAATATCCCTATAGGGCTATTATTGATGGCTCAGTCCGACTATCTTTGGTCTCACACTTTCTGGGCAAGGACTAAGATCAGGTGGATTTATAGGCTCTGTATCATTATTACCTCTCGAACATAGGATGTTCAAGTATGCGCTAGTGTATCTCTTACTTAATAAGGTTAGCTGGGGCATACCCAATTGGGGCCATTCTACTCAATTGCCACGGAGAATAGGCACTACTATATGGTTATGCCAGATAGGACTGGCCTATCAGTATGTGTTGCTTGCACGGAATATATGTTTCAACTAAAGTCCCTA